>VZTU01024173.1:266-30346 GCA_013400835.1 Zapornia atra
GCAAAAAAAAAGGTGAATATAAAAAGAAACAAATGTAAGAATCACCATGGAAAAACTTTGATCCTAACCCTTCACTGCTCTTCCAGATAATACCAAGGATAAATTCAGAGCCCGTCACTTCCAGTTTTCAGAAGGAGCAATTTTTCCTCTTTCATAAAACTAACAGACATCACAAGTACTCATCCATTTTTCTAATGCTTCTCTCTTTCCCACCTTTTTTTCAGTTAAAGAATACTCACAAAAATCAGACAGTGACAATACGAACATGACCATCAGCTTTTTCTGTTCTTCACCTTAGGACAACACAGATCCTCAGACTGTGCTTAAACTCCGTTCTGCCCCAGCCTCCACTTAAATTAAGAACAAATCCTCTCAAAATTGTCCAGTCTGACCCTATGTCTGCTAACCTGGCAGTTGGAAGTGGCTGTTTACCTGTCTGGGAAATCGTCACGGTCCTTTCAGTAGTCTTTTGGAAAGATACTGTTAAGATTTTGATTTCTAATATAAAAGCATTGCAATAGATAAACCAACCAACCAAACAAAAAAATCTTAGTAGCATTTGTAAAAGCTCTTTGCAGCTTACCATTAGTTCACATTTATTGAGAAGTTATTACAGCTCTAAAGTTGAGGACAAATAGTTTAAGTGAGAAATAGAATGTGAATTTACTAAGGAAAATGGGATAGCAAAATAAATAATTTTGTTTGAGTATCATTTAGTAACTGGAACTTAAAATATTTTCTGTATGGATTCCAACTACATATTCTCTCAACAGGTATAGAAGAATATAAAAATGGAGTGGAACTACCAATGTAAAACAAAATCTCTTTTCTGTTGAGGTTTTAGAGACACAGATTCTTACTTCAATAATAATTTGACTTCAAAGAGGGTACTTAATACTAAAATCAAAAGGAAATTCCTTCCTTGTGCAATATTTGGACATGCTAAGAGTACAAGTGAACTAGAACATAAACATTAAACGAGAGATATAAACAGTCATTTATATGCATATTTTATGTTGCCAGGTATATATAAGCTGCTGTCAAAATACATGAATATGGGAATTTAAACACTGTGAAGACTTGAAAATGACATTTGTATTAGGATTAAATTAATTTGTAATCTCTGACAGAGGCTACAGCAGAATCTCAATATAGTGTTTATTGCCCAGTTATATTAAGTTATAGAGGAAATAGAAAAGTCCTGTATAAATAGCACGTGTCCCTCGCATTTGCAAAGTTACATGACTACATTTAGTCTTCTGCACAACTACTTTGCCTTCCAAAGATACCACCAGTGGTAACTGCTAAACGTCACATACTCCATTTGTTAAAGTTGCTGTCTTCAAGCATTCACACCTCTTCAAAGAAACATACACATTTCTGAGTGAAAGAAAACAAAACACAATCGGGTAAAGGGTAGTAGAGAGAGAAAAAAAATGTTTTCGTTAAAGCAAAACATTATTTTCTACTTTCTCACAGAAAACTTTCTTCAACATTGGAAAATACTTTCCAAAGCTCCAGAGGTCCTAAAGACCTCAGGTGAAGGTGTATCTGTTGAGATACACATACGCTGTATTCGCTTGGCATCAAACAGCCATGGTCTTAATGAAAATTATTCTTAAGAATGTAAACCCTGATCATACTCTCATTCAGAATTAACCTTACTAAGTAACCTCTCCTATTTCAGTTAAGTTAGAATGTGGTCAAAATGTTTTAAATATTCACCACTAAACTTTTTAAATATCCATCAGTTCTCCCATACTTTGGAAAATGTCATAAGTAAGTCTCTCTACAACTGTCCTGAATCCAGATAAAATTTCTTTCAAGGAAACAAACAACAGAGGTTAGCACCAATTCTATAAACAAATTTTATGGATTCTTGAAAAAGAAAACTGTAATGATACCTGTTTAAAATGATCACATTAATGGTACCGCAACATAGCAAACTCTCATTTAGACCAAACAAGGTATTATTTTGAATGGTTTGGTGACAATTTTTTTACTGAGTGTCTTTCATTTCATGGCTGATATCTTCTCTGATATGCAGTGGGAAGAATTCAGAATTTATCTATAAACATGGTGAGAACTTAGTGCTCTGCCACAAACCTGGAAAATATCCTGTTTGTCTCCTGCATCCAACTTGGCCTTCAAATTTCTCCCATGAGCTCAGCAATTCTTAAACCCAAAGCACTCAGAAATAGAATGAATAGGTTACTCCCTCCACTGCGACGATGAGGAGAAGCCAGGATGGGGTACTATATTCATATCCTTTTGAGCCACAGAGCCCAGTGAAGAGTTGTACAATTTGTTATACACAGTCAGGCAAAAGAACACACTCTGAAGTTTCTCTTTGCCTGTGCAGCGCCTTTTATAGTTTCTCCCAATTGTTTTTGTTCTCTGTTTGTCTTCTGAGGGTATTTTATGCTCTGATTGACCAATTTAAAGTCTGAGCAAGACTCGGAGCAATCTGCCCTACAGAGCTCTGTCCCCAAACCCAATCCTGACTATGCTATTTTAAAAAGGAACCAACCTCTCTTCCACAGACATGGTAACTTCAGGATCTCTGACCTTTGATAAAGAACTTGCTCCTCAGCATATTATTAGAAAAACCCAAACAACCTACCAGACCTTTTAGTCCTAATGCATTTACTTTTAGAGCACACAGAAGTGTGCTTTATCTGAAAGCTCACACGCAAGAAGACGTTTAAAAATGAAAACTCATGTTCCTACGCAGCAGCAGCAATTCAGCTATAAGTCTTATGAAACACATTTAGAGGCAGGCTGTGTCACAGAAAATCATTTGAAAGTGTCACCAGAGACTTGTTTCATAGACATTTTAAGCAACAATTCATTGCTGATCACCAGAAGAATATGTCAGTTCAGACCTTACCTTAAAAACTCTTTGTAATTTTTTTTTTCCAACTCATATGAGGTTACAGATGAAAGCTTGATTATACATAGTACCCACTGTGTATTCTGTCACATATTTCAAGTACTAGGAGATTCCTTCTTTCCCTTCTTTACAGGAAGCTCTTCAATTCTCTATAAAGCCTTAATTCAGTTTCACAAAAAACTGTTTGACAGTAACAGGAGAGGATGTCACCATAAGTTATATTAAATTTGTCAGAAGTAGGTGCTCGTAGAGATTTCTTCTATCCTGGAAAAGTTCAAGGGGGGCTAACTCAAGGAGGAGAGTGGAACATCTCCTGACAACTTATATGAGAGACATCTTGTGTAACTTGCCCAAAAAGTGGCATTAGCTATAAAACAATCCTGTTGGTTTTGAAGCCCTGAAGCAGAAGGACTGAATGCCTCATTTCAGTGCATCCATAAAGACTATACTGTTTGCATCTTTTACAGATATATGTCCCTGAGATGGTCACTACTCCAAGCTTCATATTTGTACCATACAGTAATGCAGAACGCAGACAAGCCTAGACTATTTACAAAAAAGATGGAGGAAGCTCATACAGCATGATATAGCACTACATAGATACAGCATCTCAGGTGCCCAGGCAGCACAGCTGCATTTTCATGACATGGCTCCCATGCTAGAGAGCCCTTACAACCAGCATTACTGCTTAGCTCCCAACTCACTCATTCAGGCTCGGCAATGCTGAAGCATGAGCATAGCGCTGGCTGGCCTGTGTCTGCAGCATGCAACGCCTGACTCTCCTAAAATATGCAATGGCCATTTTTAGCTCATACCTCACTCCACCAGGTATATTCTCCCCAGCCACCTCCTGCTTTTTCAAGCATAGGTATGCACCTCCTCTCACAGACCCCTCAGAAGTAGCTCCCAGAGCAGAGAGATCCTCAAGCTACAGGCTGAAAACCACTGATCTAAATCAGTATGTCTCTTGTGGTTCTCATCTACCCTCCCTGACTATTTTAAAATTATTTTATTGTTTAATTTTTTCCACTTAGCTTTTTCCTACTGCATATTTAACTGAGCTTCTTTTTAACATTATGTTAAGGTCCTTTGGCCACAAACAACTGTCAAAGTCACACTGAAAAACCTTCAGGTGGAATCCAACTATACTCAGCCAACTGGTTCCTCCACTCATGTCAGATCTTCATGAATAGAAAAAAAATAAAAGCCTTATTGAAAAAAGACACTATGGGCTAACTGAAAAGTTGCCATATACAACTTAGATGAAAGAAACAAAATTTTTAGCCAGAGGGGATAGCTTCATGATTTAAATCTTAAGTTTGAAATACCTAAAGTCCTGGAACTTCACAATGTGTATTTCAAAAGGTGAAAAGTTTTGATTTGCACACAGCTGATTTTGCAGGAAATTTCAAAGCTAATGTTCCATAAGGACAATTAAAAGTCAATGAAAATTTTAATAAAAGCAAATGTAGTCTCTGTGACCTTGGAAGGAATGTTCCTCCCAATGCCCTTCATGGTACTTCTTGATTATTTTCTACATCTGCGAAAGCAACACTGTTCTCTGAGTCTGAAGGAAGAAAGCATAAATAAAGGCTGACCCAAAGCACCAGCAGCTGCAAGACCAAAACCAGCATGAAGGGCTTGGGATTGCTCCCAACTCTTAGCTGCCATCTTTCCCCAGGACCCTGCAGCCTCCAACCCTTCTGCCTTGTACCCATGGGAAGTGTTCATGCATACCCCATGAAATTTGGTCAGCTCCCCCTCTCTTCCCCTGTCACTTTCATATATTTAAGTGCTCAAATGCCTTTGACTTGCCTCTTCCAGGAAGCATGGACAAGTATGGCCTGTGCTGCCCCTGCATCACCTTGCCACATGCTGCATCACATTGACGTGCAAGTAGGGGTTCTAAGGTGCTGTAAATCCCAATGAAAAACAAATCACATTCGGAAGCTGGATGGTGGAAAGTTACTTTGTGAGAGATGGCTTTGCCTTCAGACAGCTATAGTATAGGAAAAGACTGCGGGAGACTAATTCAAACCTGGCTCCAAGCAGGACCAACTACATCAGGGTGCCCGTGGCGTCATCCTACCACTTCCAAGCACCTCTGAGAATGGGCCTACGGGACAGGAGCCCTGTGCATTTGCTCCAGGGTTGTACCACTCTCACAGTGAAAACACCTTTCCCAATAACCCTTGTTCCCAATGCCTCCTGGCCCAACAGCGCGTGTCTCCGAGGAGTCTGCCTTCATCTCCTCTAAGGCCTCCCATAAGATAGCCAAGAACTAAAGCATCACTTTAGCCGTCTCTTCTTATGGCTAGAGAAAGCCACTCCTTTTGGCTTCTCCTCATACATAATAAGCAATTAAAGCTAGGACCTGCTTCTACTCTCTAGCAAGAGTGTAGCTTCAGATGTGTTAAGGGAAGAAAAGGGTTTGACTTCAGTATGCCAGAAACAAAGAGTTTATGTATTATAAATAAACTCTTAGTTTATTTACTTAGTGCTTAGATATTAGGGGGAAGTTTTTTACAGAAAGAGTGGTGAGGCGCTGGAACAGGCTGCCCAGAGAAGTAGTGGATGCCCCGTCCCTGGAAGCGTTCCAGGCCAGGTTGGATGGGGCGCTGGGCAACCTTGTGTAGATCCAGGCCCGGAGGTTGGTGGCCCTGCCTGTGGCATGGGGGTTGGAGCTCTATGATCCTTGGGGTCCCTTCCAACCCAGACCATTCTATGATTCTATGACACCTTTCCTGTACACCGATGCTAGGGAGAATTAGGCAGATGTATTGGCAGGAGATTATACTGGGACCTACCTCTGAGCATTGCACAGGTGCTGTGTTTGCTCTGAAGAAGCAACCAAAGATGACTACATCTCCTAGCAGTCCACTTAAACCAGGAACCCAGAAATACACTCCGATGCTACTCGCCACCCCAGCAACAGCAGACAACAGTGCAAGGATTCAGCACTTTTTGACAAAGGCCGAGGGGGCCGGAACAGTTACATTGCATGTACAAAGAGCTCCTTAACTTCAAAATCATACTGTAAAATGCTGTTTCTAAGTCTCTATTAATCAAATATATCACACGGTTGAACATCTCAATGAAAAAAAAAAAAAAGCTCAGTGGAAAAAACAACCCAGTGAATTAATTTTCAGCTTAATTTAGCCCAAGTTTGCTTCATGCATGTGCTATGAATTACTCTTAAACTAAGAACCTTTCATCCTTCAGAAACACAAACATCTTTGCTTTGGTGCCAGCAAGAACCTTTCCTTTGGCCCACGTCCCAGCTCTAGGCAGGTACTGTGTCTGGCGGGCAGGCCAGGGCCTGCATTGCTCCTACAGCGGAGCCCAAAATCCAACCACCCTGCTGTTGAAACGGGTCGCTAAATCCCAGCACAGCGTCTAGCTTAACGTGGTCTCAGTTGATCCACATAGGCTTCAGCTCTCATGAAAATTTGGAAAAGCCTGTGAGTATTTGTAATGGGTAGCTTGTTTGAATCAAGGCATGTATAGAGATGCGTCTGGAGGAAAAGATCTAAGAATAATGAATTCCTCAATTGCTATCTGACCTTGTAATCTTTCTATTGAAATTGTAATCTTTCCATGGGATTTTGGGTGCACCCTTGCAATCAGTGTTGAACATCTCTTGCCAAAGTTCATCAAGAGAATTAGAGCTAGGGTGATCCTGATCTTTCCACAGGACAGCTCTCTAAATCAATTTTGGGTCATATTTGGCTTTTCTGGAAGGGTGAAACTATCCATACTCAAGCTGTAGCAGGTCACTCTCAGCAATGACTCTCTGTTCATCTGAGCACCAGCAACTGAACAACGCTGCACTTCCACCATCATTTTTCTGAAGGCAGAAGTCAGAAAGCTATTGGAAGATTAATTACAACATCCCCCTCCTCCTTCCCATCTCCCCACCCTAAGATGCATAACTCTGTCCTCCAATTCTGCTGCTGCTTCAAGTGTATGTGTAGCAAACTGCTTCAGGGAATTAACATCAAAAGTAACTGATCTAGGTCCAAACAGCAGCACTTGAAGGCATGCAGAACACATGCTAGAAAGACCACCCAGGCTCCACAGCTGTCCTGGTGGTCCCCAGAGCCACCACCAAGGTAAGTGGCTCTCTTTCCCACCTTTGACAGGTTGTATTTAACTAGTGGTCAGGATTTTACACTCAAAACATTTAGAGCGGGTGCAACTTTGATTTTCATCTCCTCAACCATGTTTAGCAATGCAATAAGGCTGCTGGCTGAACTCCAGAACAAACCATGCAGTTTCACAAGTGCTATCATTTTCTGTCTGTATTTATCAGTACATTGGGAATATTCATGCAGGCGTTATTACCATAGTAAGAGTGGTCTTGCTTTCCTCTCACTGTCATTATCCAACAGAAGCTTTTAAAGGTAGGTGGCCACTGCCATGCTGTGTGCATACCTCTGGTTTTAAATGTTCAGGTCCTGTATGTAATATAGGCCCTGGATAGGCAATTACAGAGAAGGACACAGCTCTGATCACAAGACAGATTTGATCTCAACAAATGTAGCAGCTTCCCCACTCTTCTTCATTATTTCTCAGGAATTACCTGGCGAGACTACTGCTTGAAATGAAGTGATTTCATTTCTGTTCTTTTACTCTTGATTGTCTGCCAAAGGCAGACATTGGAAAGATGAATGCTGTTGCTACTAACTGAATCAAAACCACAACACAATCCATCAGACAAATTAAGGGCTATGTTTCTGTATCACCACAAGCCTGTATCTGACCAGGAACACAAAAGGTGAATGACAAGCTCTGAAACAGACAAGTTAACCAGAATTATGTGGACCTTATAGATTTTATCAAATGCATATCTGACAGAGTAAAATAAAAGTGTGAGATTTTTGATAGTACTAAAATGAGAAATGCTACACAATTAGATGCATAGCAACAGTTTTACCCACCTTCAAAAAAAAACCCCAAACAATAAACTCTCACAAAACCAAAAAACATATAACATAGTAGAACTGTAAATGGTTGGAAATTTGTCTCTCCTCAAGGCTACCTTGCTTCCTAAATTAAAATGCTTGCAATGCTCTCATTAAACTATTACAAGGCCCTGGCTCCCGGTAGGGTGCAAAGTGGAAAAGCATACTGCTTTGAGCATTTATGTTTGCAATCACCCCCTCTCCTCCTCTACCTACAGTTTAAAAATCCCCACAGTTGTAGGGTTGGGAGTTCTTTCTCAATTCCAAGTCTTTTAGATCCAAAACAGAAGAAAGAAGTCAGGATCTTAAATATTTTGTTGAACGGGGACATTAGCATCTTAACAGTGGTCCAGATTTTACAATCAAAACATTTAGAGTGGGTACAACTTTGACTTTTGTGCTGAACTCCAGAACAAACTGTCCAGTTTCACAAGGGCTATTGGTCTGCACATCACTATACTCAACATCCACTTACTGTTACTGGATGTTACAAAAAAAAAAAATTACTAGAAGACAGGCACATAGCAAGCAGTCCGTAAAACACATCTGGGTCATTATTCTTCCCCCCACCTCCCCGCCCCTTTTTTTGGGGTGGGGGAGGTGAGAGGGAAAAGGAAAGTATATTGTCAGAGTTCTGTTGTCAGTCACCGTGCCTATTACCACAACTGATACTTCTGAGAAGACAGAAATCCATGTTTTATATTTGTCACCGACTTTACAAATTCTTGATCTCTCTCTCCCGTGTGGATTTTCAGCAGTGAGATAACTAGGTGAAGTACATCCCCCGCTGTTCCTTTTTTTTTTTTTATTTTCAGGGCTTATTTCATCAGTTAAAGGTTGACTTTTAACATCATTAAGGAGGACTGCAAAGGCTAAAACTAAACGTTGAATTTTCACTTTTATACTTACCCCTCTGCCACTGGAGACTATTCTACAAAAATGTTGCCATCTTAGGTAAAAGCTTTTTCTCCACTTTGCAGCTAATACCTTACTTTGCAATTTACTTTGCGGCTTATAGCCACAGAAGCTTTACTTAAAAATTGTATTTGATATTTTATCGACCTCACCCCTTGATCATTAACCTTTTATTGAACATCGTAAGCCAATTGTTTGCTTCACTCCTCAATGGCAAGGAAACGGTCTTTCACTTGTCTGAGATGGTTGAATAAGGGAGGCAATAACTGGAGATGTAGCCAACCGAACTCTCCTCAACAGTCTGCAGTGCTACAATTATTATGTTACTGTACACAGTAATCGTTGCCTAGAGACTTTGCCAAATTTATCATGGTTTTGTGCTCTGTGCTCCTCCTTTACCACTTGCCACTGTTTGGATTAAAGGAGTAGAAGCCCTTAAGGTAAGATTACCTCCATGCCAACCAGCCAGGGTGATGAAGGAAGAACGTGACCTACACGTTTTGTCCCTCACAAACATACACTCCACAGACTGAGCTCACGGATTCCACTCTCTTTGGCTCAATGCCTGGAAACTTGAGTCTTTACCAAATGCCAGGCCTCCTACTGAGGGCAAAATTAACCTCAGTCTATAGGTCAGAGCAGTCTGATTTCCTTGTATTTTGCAAAACATTGCTTTAAGGATATGAGGTTAATGAAGTTGTCTGGGTAGAGGCATCTGAGACCATATCATAGGTATTTTAGTTCCAAAAGGCTGATTGGTTATTTGGGGGTTTTTATAAACAATTCTAATAGGGATTATGCAATCCAGGAACTGTCCTTCTCACTTATCATTGTAACCTCGTCCTTAACCACAGATAACCTCTAATTTAATATTTAATGGTAGTTTAGAATTAATAAATTCATTTAAATGTTCCTTATGACAGAGGAAACAGTTGTTAGATTAATAATGCAGTGGTCTCAAGGATCTGTAAAGCCCTCGGTTTCAATTTGCCTCTGCATTAAAAGTTAAATTGTGGTTTAACATAACAATCAAATCAATAGTACCTTTTAAATTAGATGAGATGTGCTACTGATCCATATGTCTTTTGTTAATCTCTTGAAGATTTAGTCCCAAAAGACCACAGTCACACCATCTCTTCCCTTCATGGTATCCACTGACTTTGTGCTACATCTCTTCCCCCCATCATTATTCATGTGCTTTTAGCACCCACCTCCAACTACTTCTCCGTAAGTTCTACCAACTGTCAGCAATCAGGAGCACTTTTACAGTTTAACTATGGTAAATGAAAATCAGTTAGTTAATAATTAGTAAAGAAGCTAGCTAGTACTGACGAGAAAAATCTGCTCTACATCCTTTAAACTTTTACAAACCCAGAGAAAATGACATAAACACGTCCATAAACAGTAAACCTCTATTCAAACGTCTTACAAGATGAACAGTACAAACCTCTGCTTCTGCATTGTTGTTTCCATTTTCCTTTAATAATTTGCTTCAGAAACATAGCTAACATTATGTAGTCAGCAGAGAAAAGCATACACAAAAGTACAGAGACTGTCTAACTTTTTGACTCCTGAGCCAAAAAGGGCAGAATCACACTCTGCTTTTGAGAATGAATTTAAAATGAAAATGACTGATTTAACATTTGCCCAATTTTATAACAGCTACAACGGAGGGGGAAAAAATAAAGATCACAGTTTTTCTTCTGTTTTAAAAAAAGTAATTTTCCATGGAGAAACTTCATTCTGCATAGACCAACACACCCCTACCTCCAAACTAGCAACACATTTTTAGGAGATGGGTAAACTATAAAGAGAAAAATCTACACTGATTTGCATGGTTATCTAACACTACAAGATACCGTTAAAATACCATCAATTGAAAATGCTGACTGCAACTTCAATTTCAACAGAAACAAAACAACTCAAAGATACCTGCACAGAGCAAGGAGGTTACTTCAGCGAGGTAATACCCACAGGTTTCGAACTCTGCAGGCTTTCATTAATGCCACACTTACTGATCCACATTGTTCTGAAGAATTCCCCAAAAGAAAATAAAGACAGAGACCATCTGAGCCTCTAAAACTGTGCATACAGACTGCCCAGCACCTTGTAAGTTTACTGGTCAAGATCTACTCAAATGCTACAGTATAAAATGAGCAGGAAAAAAAAATAATTATCTCAAGACGTTCTGTCACTTCCACCACTCCTATTTGCAGGCCTGTAGGTATCAAGAAAATAGGAAAGTCAAACAAAGCTCATGTGTACTCTTTGAAAAGCCAGCAGCAGTCAGATGTTTCTACCTGGAGGGAAAGATGTGCACCAGCTCCTTATTGCATCAGCCAGGGGACTGGGGAAAAAAAAGCCCCAATGAGAAAGACTTTGTAAGGGCTGACCATGGGTGCCCCTCATCCACTTCTCTGCAGGCTCTGACAGCCACATTCAGTTCACCACATACTGTGCCTGCGGTTCAATCTCCAAGATTTGTCTTTGGACAGACAGGAGAAACTCACAGCAAGTTAGAGGACTGGCTTTGTTGGGGAAGGGAGTAAGAAAAGAAACCTGTGCAGAGGACAGACCACCACTGCAAATGGAGTAATACCAGCAGTAGCTGTGGGTGGAGAGAAAAAGCATGAACACTGAAAACAGTACAGCAGAATATATGCTGAGAGGGACACGCTGTGGAAGAAACTACATGGAACAAAGGTCTATTAATGTCTACTGTTTTCTGACTGAGCTGTCTTTGAGTCAAGGGGTGACTTTTCTTACACCTCTGCGCAGCCCCCGGCACAACGGCACGCGACCTACCTGCCAGTTTCCAGACCGTACTACAGAGACAGCACACAGCAGCAAGAGACCCATGCAGCCAGCCAGCCTGCCCAGCAGCTTTCAAGAAATGCACAGTGTGTTCAGGAACTAGACCGATAACATAACGCTCCTTCCCTAGGCCTCTCCAGATAGGAGAGAGAAATATCTCCTCTCCAGGAGGAGAGATTTTCTTCTGTGTCGATCAGTGAGGCGGTGGTGCTGGGCTGCAACACGCAGTTGGGGAAAAGCCTCGGTCAGATGTACGCTGCCGCGATAAGAATCTGTAATAAAAGCCAGCTGACCGCGTCACAGCCCAAACCAGAGCACTCACGAGAACAAACCCATTATTAGTATTAATTGCTAACAGGACTGCTGCATTTTGCTGGTGGAAATACAGTCTTAAGTTCACCTAAATCACGTCTCCTATTCGTATCCTGGCCAGCCATTACATTTGTAATATAAAGGTAAATGACAGACACCTCAAATCATTAGTTTACTTAACAGTAAGGACAGAGTACTGGAGGCATCCCCAGTATAGAAGTAAAATTCATTGAGCAGCTACTTTGGGAATCTCTGACCTCCTATATGGAGATGAAACACTTCACATGCCACAGATAAATCTACTGAGCACAACTCAAAGTAGTTCTAAAACTTTCAAGGTTTTATTTTATTTCTTCTCCGTACATCTTCCCATTCTGCAGTACAAGCAGGAGCACTGTGGTAAGAATTACTGGTTACCCCAAATCATTCCGTTTGGCTTAAATTTGAAATAAATATCCTGGGCATTATTGAAAATCCAAGTAAACGTTTACAGATTCATTGCCTGAGGACAAGTTCATATTCTAGACACCTCTCTACACATGTACACACCTAACTCCAAGCTTAGGCTTTCACTGGCCCACATACAGTAAATATTCAACATAATAGCTACAAATGTTTTCAGAATACTATTACCTACATTTATACCATGGTCAGAAAGTTTTTGTAATATACGATGTGGACCACAGCAAGTGTTTTTTCTTTTCTATTCTCAAACACAGATTAGTGCCCTTGGCACCATTTTTTTGGAAATACTACACAACTGTTAAATATGTTCCATATTTAGACTAATCAAGTATTTTATATAACCTCTTTACAGGAAAGCCCAAAGAATACGGGTGGAGGGGAAACCAAGCAAAAATCACCAAGTCAAATAAACTGGGAAAGAATTAAAAATTGAGGAAGCCTTACTTGAAGAAGTAAAACCACTAAACGAGCGAGATATAAAAAAGACAAGCATTCAAACCTTTATTTAGCCCACAATATGGATGAAAATAAGGTCTTCACAGCTTTTTTTTTTTTTTAAAGTAGATTACATTACTGAACATATTTCTAAATGCCACCTCTACAACCTCAACACTTGGACTGATCTACACTGGATCTATTCCATAGCCAAGAAACTTCTGTAAAACCTTTAAAGTTGTATTTTGTCACAGTCATTTTCTCCCCATTTGTTTAAGGTAGTTGCTACTAGATTTTTGCACAAAGTTGAATCAGGACACTTAAGCCATTCTTAGAAATGGCTGCCATACACTTAGCAGAACTTAGTCAGATAATTCTGTGGGGATGGACACACACGCACACACGTTATTAACATTAAAATACAAAACTTACTTTTGCACATCATCAGATCGTTTCCAGCCTCCTTGCAGATCCTGTGAGGTATCTTTCCCAGTATTATTTAAGACAGCATCACCTTTGTTTACTGAATCCTCTTTTGTTCTAGCTGGAGAACAGATAGGCTCTTCAGTTTTCTGACACTTTGGCTGGGTGTCCTCCGGAAGAGAATTTGCGTTCTGTAAATCCTTTTCACACCTGTTGGGTTCATCTTGGAAGGTGGAGGGTTTCGTTTCTACCACAGGAGATTTTGTTGCAATATTAAATAGGCTTCCAAGAAAATGAAAAAAGCCTTCTCGAGGTTGCTTGTCTTTATCTGCTGCTTTGATTCCAGGAGTCAAACTAGGAAGGCTATTAGCCTTTTTCAGCTCTTCCTGGATTTCAGACTTGCTAAGTTCTTCTGTGGAATGGTTCTTCTCTTCATTTTGACAAACCTAAGATAAATACAAGAAGCAAATAAAGAAGATGTTTCCCATGATTTTCCCAAATTCCTTAATATTTATTTCATGCATTGTATTCCTTTTGGGAGCTCTGCTTAAAGGTTCATTTTAAGATCAAAGTCCCACGCTCCATTCTCTTTTTGTACTAAAAAATGTCCCTATTCTACAAAAAGCCAGGACTCCATAGGCGAGAAGATTCACAAAGCAGCTGATGTGGTAGTAAAAAGTAAAGGAGGATAGAGGAAGAACAATTGTTTCACCTGACAGAAAAAAAACCTGAGGAAGAAGCAATGAACAATTTTTCACGTTACTGTATTAAAAGTAAACAGTAGAGTTTTTTTCATAGTATTGAATATTATTTACTTTCATATATGTCTTGCCAGAAGAAGATAATGAGATTAGGTTTAAAACAGAACTTAAATTAATACAAAAATGTAGTTGGCTTCAGCAGCTCTTTTTTAAGGGAAATTACACACTGGCTTATTAGCAGACAGATAGTTAACTTATTTTTCCTGAAACTTCTGACTTTTATTACAGCTTAGAGTTAAGTGCCACCAATCTGCAGGCACGATGCTACCTGTTCCCACCATGCATTACACTGGTAGGAGGAATCTCAAAAGCCAGCAGACTCACAGTCTTGTTCTTTCAGTTTATATTCTGAGACCAATTCAGGTGTACCTTGAAGGACTTCAGGCTCTCATCCGCTCAAAGAGCACTTCACGAACCAACCTATACATGATGGCTGTGAGATGAACAGTTTTCAGGTTGCAAATACACACAAGTACATGATGACAGAACACAAAGGTAACACAGCTTTAAATGGAGAGTAACCTGCACTTTCTACACTTTAAAAAAACCCACAAAACAAACCAACCAGAAGACTCAAGAACAGAATTTGGATAAGAACTCAACTCACGTGCCAGAGATTAATCCTGTCCGCAACCCTTAGCAACTGCACACCGTACCTTTATGGCCAGCTTTTCCTCAACTCCACAGGCAGTGTTACTGCACAGCTCTATTTCCAAATCTGAATGTGACATAGTCTCACACAGTTTCACAACCTACCATGTTCCAACTACCCACAACCCTCTGATCAGCTGTACCAGCTAACTGAAAATAATTAGAACTAAAGCAGGGCTTCGCCTCATTGAAACCACCTGCTCAATTCTTCCTTCAACTCAGCTGAGCAATACCCCAGGGGCAAGGCAAGTTCTACTCCTCACCAATTTATGGCCCTGAATTTCCTTGGCATCAGCTTCTCTTACAGATCTGTGAACCACTGCTCAAGCCCATGCTACTCCTGCCAAGACTATCTGCCCAAAAAAATGATGCAACTTCACTGGTAGGTTCATAAGCACCACATGTAGCCTTGTTCTCAGTTTCATCACCTGCACATGCTTCTTCTCTTGACCAAAATTTTCCAGGGACCACCTCCCATCCTTAGTGGGTGCCATATGCCATTGTTGTATCTTTGCTGTACAACCCTTGTAATATCCATGCCTGTCTCAACCCCGTTCACTGAAACAGAATAAAGCTACCCCAGCTTTTCTTAGATGAAATCTATTCTCATCAACAGGAGTGAGAAAGGAGAACATGAATTAGAAGTCCTATGCAAATTTTACTTGTGTCAACAGTATCTGTAGACAGAAGTAATTGGTTCAAACTGGATAACACCTACCCATCCAATCTAACCAGAAAGATACTATTTTTATTAGCTCACTAATCCTATTTCAACTTCGAGATATATTTGTTTCAAGTAACCTAAAATCAGCTAGTAGGCTTATTTGTTAATAGTTGATCCAAGATCATGTTAATGATTAAGTATTTTAATGAACAGTTTCATCCTTGGGCAACAGCAGTTTCTTAAACATTTGCAAGTTGTAATTGCTGATATTGGAGCAGTCTTTAATCTTCAAGCAATATTTTTACCCCTTTTTCATACAAAGAGCTGATACAGTTGCTTAATATTAAGTGATCAGAGGTATGTGTTGAAAATGGAATTATGGGAGGATAGAAATTGAAAGGCACTAATTTGTGCTTGAGTAATCCATACATCCTTTATTGTCTTCATATAGGCCAGGCACTTGAACAGCCACATTAAACATTTAAGTACATTTTCAAAAGTGGGCTAAGTCAAACTCTAGCCTGTTTTCCACCCCACCTATAACACATCTCACCTGCTTCCCCACATCCTGCACTAATCAATAGTTGATGTGTCACAAAGGGTTGTAATCACCCCTGCAGTATTCACTGATTTACTACTTTACAAGTCAACTCTACTCAAACCCAGCATTTGCAAAGAAGATGACAACAGTGCAGCTAACAGATGTACCACAGTGCTGGCTGGTATATTCAGTACTAGGCAAACTATGGAAGTAACAAGCAAACCTGGAATAAAGCTCTTAAGAATTAACTTCATCTCAGAAGAACAAAGTCCTTCCCACAAGGCAACACAAACCATAAGCAACAAAAAGATTAATGTCTAAAATTTGATAATACATGAATGAATTACCATAGTCAACTCTGAAGTTCTCATGTCATTGTTTCTTCCTTCTATTTGATTAATACCTCAGCATTCTTCAATGCTGGTTTACACCTTAAAGTGAGGGAGGGCATTTCTCCCTTGTTCTAGGATTAGTATCATCCACATGAACATCAGATTTGAGTATCTAGTGCAGTAAATGCACACAAATCTTATTATATTCTCTGCAGATAGAACCATTATAGAATATAAAAAATTCTTATAATTACTAAAATATCCACAAAATTAACATTTAAATACATTAACTTTAAAACCAAACGTTAAAAACCTGTCAAGAGCTTAGTATTATGGGGTTTTTTTTGTTTGCTGGGGTTATTTTGTTGGTTAGTTTTGTGGTTTGCTTTTTTTCTGAAGTTGTCTTTATTCAGGAACTAGTGGGGTTTTTTTCTATTAGAAACTGAGACTTCAACTATGACTAGATCTCTGCATGTGAAATTCTTCCCCTAGCAGTTCTGAGACACAACACTTGTAAAGACTGTGCTGCTTATTTGGAAGCATAATTCCTGCCCTGCACGAAAAGCTGTTTTGTAGTCTCTGTTTCCAGAAACAAAAATCCATTTAGACTTTCCTGTCTCTTTAATCTTCCTTTCCTTACTTAGCTTTTTGTAAATCAAAGAACAGGAAGTTTTAATATGAAAGTCTCCTTCCATACCTTTAACCATAGTGTCTTGCATAAAAAAGAGCCCTGGAGAACATTTACAGTGAGCTTACTTGAAGATTTATGTAGATATTAAGTCCCAATACAGAAGCTATGCAAATCCTTCTTCCTTCCCTTCAATACTGTCAGTCCTGGTCTTCATATATTGTCCTTCCTGCTCCACTTTGCTTTTACTATAAAAGGCAGCATTTGCCCATAAAATCTCAATCAAAAGCTTGAACCACTGTTTAAGCATTATACAAACAAAACTATTCCTGATACAGATTTCGAAGTTTGTAGTTTAAGATAATGCTGTATTCAAATTACAGAGACAAATGCACATGATCTGTAAGCTAGTAAGCTTTTAACACAGCCTGAGCCTTCAGGCACAGGTGCCTGACGAATGCAGCACTATGATGGCAATTCCACAAGCCAACATCATGAAAACTTTCACTTATTTCCCAGCCCTCTCTCCGAGCTCATCTCTGATCCCCAGCAAATGCTCAGAAAGAAAAGGCAAGGGCATAGGACATACACAAAGCAATCCTTTCCCTGGGCTACCCCACCGATTTTTAAATCAGGGCATTTAGTTGACACTGACAGAGCAGTTGCATCTGTGTTGCAATTAGGCTTCAGCAGTTTGATATTCACAACACTGGAAGAATACCAGTGACTCTTGTATTAGTTACACTTCATGTCACCGGTTAAAAACAACATAAATCCTCTTCCAATGTCACAGCAGTCTGAACAGTTTCTCAGGCTTACCACGCAAACAATAGTCTTTGGATGAAAACCTACCTGCCAGATCCCCTTTGAGATACTTGCTGACGTGAGGAAAAAAGCTTTCCTGCCACAGTGCTGCCTTTCTGCTCCTTTTGTACAGGGACTGTCATCAGTCTTCCCCTTCGCTATTCCCTGTGAGCTTTCCTGCTTGTGACATGCTTCATAAAGCTTTAATTAGCTTTTATTCCTTTAGCAACTCTAAAGTTTCACTGGGCAAGCCCTGGGTAACCTGGCTTGACCTTATAGTTGAGCCTGCTTTAAGGAGGAGGTTGGGCTAGATGACATCCCAGGGTCCCTTCAACCTGAATTATCCTATGGTCCTGTGACCTCGCATGCCATGATGCTGGTGCAAAGGAGAAGCTCGGCAGAGCATGAAACAAGATTATGACTTAAATCAGGTGACTGCAGAGACTTCAGCGATAACTGAAGCCGTATCTACTGTGCAGTCAGGTAGAGCGGTCTCACTTTGCTGGAGCAACCACTGCAGAGCAGCTTGGCAGCCAAGACTCAGAGGACAAGACCACGATGTCATGTCTCAGCTGTGATTCTTATCTGAGCTAATTAATTCAACAGTAGTCCAGCTATGTTTTCCAGGCTGCAATCCACTGCTGATTGTAGCACAGACATAGGCCCAAAGCCTAACTGCACCTCTGCAGACAGAGACAGGGCATGCTACCAGTACGTGCAGCCTCCCCCTTCCCCCACCCCGAAATTCAGAGCAGCTCCAGCAGCTCAACAGCACCCTGAAGAGGTATGGGTCCCTTTGCCAAGTTTGCCTCGCCTCCTGTACCAGCTGGGAACAGCTGCCCTGGTAGCTGTCCTCTCAGCAGTCAGGTGGCAAAAGTACAAATTGCCAGAGGTTCTCATTCAGCAGGGGTTATGTCCCTCTGCCAAGAAGACAATCCCTTTTATTGCCCTAACAGGTAAATGAAATGAAAACATTAACAGCAATAAAACTCAGACCTCCACGAACCAAGATCTAGCTTCCAGCCACAGCAGCCAGACATTTTGGGTTTCACTCCCCACAAACAAGCGTTCACTACGAAGCAGAAACTCCAGACAGCTGCGTGAAGACCTCTCACAGACTGTTTGTCCTGCTGCGCTGGGAGCTGCAGTTGGAGGACATTCTTTGTACCACATGGACACGCTTGTGCACTTTAACCACCCCATCTCATCTGCAGTTGTGAGAAAAGACAGCCAGCCCATCAAGATTTTAGGATCATCACTGATTCACCTCAGGGACCTTCATCAAGCCATTTAACCCAAACATCTCAATTTATTAATCCGAGAGATTGTCAGAGCGCTACTCCAGAACTTCTGTTTGCTAGCATGTAGAAATAGTTTAAGGGTTTCAGATTAATGTGTTGGGTGCAGACAGTAGCACATTTAGGCATTGCTATGTCTTGTACTGGAAAATTAACCATGTTTCTAGCCTTAGCTGTGACCTTTCAACATAGCTAAGGCAGAGGCATTTCATTTAACAGTTATGAGCATCTCAGTTTGAAGAGTGATATGGTATGTAGATTTTGTACGCTGAACAAAAGCCACAATGAAACGGCTGGAGGGGCTGACAGGCTAGTCCTTCTCTGCAATGAGTTGCTACTGCATGTTTCTCTGCAGGTTTCCCTTCTTCAGGAGGCTAAGATGACCTCTTTGGTCTAAGATCCCACCTGTCTGCAATGAGAGAGGCACATTTAGGTACATTAATCCACACGTGAAATAAGGTTTTGTTTGTTCAACTACTGTGAGGAAAACAAGCGAGGCATTCACAACCAACAGGAAGCAATGCATATGGGAGCCTCATGAAAAAGAGCCAGACATCATGAGACATAGATTAGGAACAAGATTTAACAAAATTGGCACAGTTATTTAAAAAAAAAAATTAAAAAATACTATCAGACAGTTAAATACATGATAAGCAGAGAACTCCTAAAAGTCCATTGTTTCTAGTGTTCAGGAGAAAGTGGATTTAAAAAATACACAGTCAAAATGGGTTTTTCCTATTTATGCCAGTAATTTCAGTGGTGATGAAGATGACTCAAGAGAGTTCCACCATTGTCAAAAACTGTTTAGTCATAACAAAATAATACTGCTTAAATAGTCAGAAAACCCAAACCAAACCAAAATAAAAATGTAAAAGCAAAGATTAAGAAAGACAGCCTTAGGGGTTTGGAGGGTTTTAAGTAAAAGGTGAGTTCTGTATCTCTATAAACCACTGAGGCTTTGAACCTCTGAGTAGTTTGGCTTTTTTATACTGTGAAGTTTTCCTTCCACATCCTCCTTTCTCGGCTTTTTCATGTCAAAACAACTCGGGTCATGATAGCCCTGGAAGACAAGAGTAACTAGAAAACTAATGAAAGCATGGTACCTTCATAATCAGGAGTAAAAGTTAAACGACAGGAAAAGACTTTTAGTTACACTGTATCAGTTTTGCATTTTTAAAAATAAACCTATTTAAATTCAATGACTACTTAACATTCGGAAAGACAACTGCCTCTGTTGAAAGTTCAGCACTGGGAATTTAAAAATTCATTTCCATTTGAATTCTTGAAACACCAAGGAGCCCTTAATGTAGATTTGTCAGATGAGGAAAGAAAAGATGAAGGAAACATTCTCTGAAACTCTAGTGTCCTCCTAAAGTCTGAGAAGTAGCCAGACTCACTCGTCCCCAAAAAGACAACAAAAACTAAGGTGTCAAGGGGGGACATTTGAAGTTAAAATTTAGAGGAAAGGGAGGTAGGATTTTCTGCTTGGTCACCTTTACAGGGAATTTTAAACTTTGTGGCAGTCTCTAGAATGACAAAGTGAACTTTAACATTTCAAAAATTCCGTTTACACCATTTTCAGAGTTACTTCAGAATTTCTCCCTTCTGAATTTTCTCCTGAAATGACCGTACAGCTCTGACTAAAGATTAAGAGTTGGTACTCACTTCTCAGTATGTAACCATCACCTCATTACTATAAGGTCTTGTACGCAGTCAGAGAGAACACAATTAAATTGTCTGTTTTATTTCTGTTCTTTCCTCTAAATTCTCCCATTATACTTCCATTGCCTTTTAGTGAACGTGTTTTCACAAACATGAAATAATTTAAGCTCTTTTTTACTTGATTTTCTGACATTTGAAAACTAAAAATAAAGGTCAAGTTCACCTTTTCAATGCAGAAGGTGTGCAATACACTGGGAATGGGGGACATAGTGCACTTTCCACTCATGCTTATATTCTATTAGCAGGCTGTAGCACCTGGCACCACACTTCTGCTTCTCACCTGTCTCCTCAGTGGTTTTCTGTGCCAAAATGAGCAAGGTTTAAACTGCTGGGTTCCTTTCACAATCCATCCTGAAACAAAGTTCCGTGCTCAAGACCCTTTCTTTGAAGAACTAACAGTAGAGAGGGAGGCACATTTCAGGATCATCATTTACTAAAAACCTTCAGTCTGACAAAGGAATTTACCAGGACTTTAGGTAGGATGATCTTGAAACCTCTTCCTGAACAGATACATCTGTTAACACCAGTAATTTAAACAAAGTGTCTTGGGAAACCAGAAGGTGCTACGTACTTGCCACTTCTACTTCAACAGAAGTCTACATCATTACCAAAGAGAAAAAGATCTGCTTTCAAGTTCCACAAGAGAAATCTTGACTATGCAAACACAAAAAACATTTTTGGTTTTGTTCTTCATACATTGTGGGCAGCAGCAGTTTTTAAAAGTAACTCTCAGGTTCTTTAAAAATTAATGGTTGGCAGTAACAGTCCACCTCCCTTGGCTCCCAAAGACAAAGAATTCCTCTCTCATTTCTAATTACTAGGTCTAAGACACAGGCATCCAGCAGGCATTCACACACAGGCTGAGCAGACATTTTTTAGATAACATACACATGAAATAAAGACATTATAAAATAAAACCATGACAGTATGAAAAAGAAATCCCATGCTATATGGAAAAGAATGTGGTTAAACTAAGACGCTGGTCCTAATTTTGATTTATAACTTTCTGTAGAATGCAATACAGAGTCAGAAACAGGGACATTCAGTAATAATAGCTACATATATTCCACAAGTTCATGAGACTTCTTTTAAAACTTACATGAGTTCACACACAAGATGAAAATTATGTGACTGAGAATTACAGAACAAATTAGGCTGAAAGGAATGTGGCTGAGGAGGTCATGTAGCCTAAATTCCTGCTCAAAGCAGCTCCTGCTAGACCAGGGCTTTACCCAACTGCATTTTGAGTATTTCCAAGGATAAAGATTCTGCAACTTCCTTGGGCAGCCTGTTCTAGTATCTGACCACTCTTGTGGTAATGGAGAAAAAAGAAAGGGGGAAAACACAAGAAGAAAAAAAAAATTAAAAAAATGCATACAGGTGACCGGAATTTCCCATGCTTTAACTTGCACCCGTTGCCTCTTGTCCTATTTATTGCAATTCCAAAAAGAATCTGTCTCCATCTTATCACATAATTGCAGCCCTTGCCATCAAATTTTAACGCCGTGTCTACTGTTTAAATACAGCTGTCTTGATGTTACCTTGAAATGAAATTCATGTGAGAACGCAGGGCTACAGAATAATCTCTTCTCCGCATGCACAGTATACAGGAATACTTGTCAGAGGACAATTAGAAACAGGTTTAATATGTAGCAAGGAAGCTTTAGATGGGATGTTAAGAAAAAGACTTTCTAATTAAAAGGCTTGTGGAAACGGTAGAACAGTTGTCTGGTGAAGCTGCAGAGATCTTAGAGATCTTCAGCCCTGGAGGTCTTTGAGAACAAGTTAGACAAACTTTTATCAGGTATGACATAGATACTGCGATCTCACCTTGAGGCAGAGGAGCAGTCTAGATAATCTTTACAGTACTTTCTGCCCCTGTGTTTTTCATGAAGGTTGAGACTGCCTCTGGGTAATCCAGGCGACTAGCACCCAGGCTTGAGCCTATGGGCCAAATTATAAAATATTTAATGCTACTGAAACACTGATGTCCAAATTATACATTTGGTGTACCGTATTTGTACCTACTTGTTCAAACTGTCACATTTGCCTGACCACTCACATAGCAGTTCCTATGCTGAGAGATACTTAAGAATTCCTCCCCACTCATGTATGGGACAACGTGCGCTTTCCTCCATGCACTGCCACAGGAAGGACACCTGGGGACAATCAGCAGGCAAGCGAACCCACCTACACTGTGGCCTCAGAATGTTCAGTTGGATGAAAACCTCAGACAGGACAAGCCTGGGACCTAGGGTATTCACCATACTTGAAACTAAGCCAAGCACCTATCACCGCAGCTACCACTGCAGCATGCTAATACAGGCAGGAGCCAGGACTGACTTGTGGCACAAGCCCGTCCAACAAAAGTGTTGTGTGATCACTTCAAATCTGTGCCAACGTAATGTTCTGCAGCACGTGGCTACACAGCTACAGCAGCCATGTTAGCTTATTTGGTAGCTGTTCCACACAATCCAAATAATACCTACGTCCTAGTCATAAACCTCTGTTTTAAGGGCATTACCAAAAGCAAAAGTATGTGAAACATACTTATGCAGGAAGCACTGTTGCAATATTCCTTTGAAAAAACAAAATCCCTGTAGCACTAAAAGTGAGGTTAATGATACACTAACACGTACTGGGCACTATGCAATGCAGATACTTAGAACCCTAAACATGAAGGTCAAGAACTGTTTACATCCACACAGCCATCTGTTCAACAATCACACCGCTCAAATGGAGCGTTTGCTCAGAGCACTGTTTACAGCCCTAATTCAAAGAAACAGAAGCAAAACAAAATCTGTGAATAAATAGTGGTGGGCCGTGGTGTGCTTTCTGGTAATGAATCAATAGACATGGTAAATATATTTCAGTAATACTTTCTCAAAACTAATCAAATGATAAAGTCACCTTGGTACAGAAAGATTAGGCTTCGTATTTCCACAAAGTGAGTATTAACGTATTTCTTCCTCCCTCTATGAGCTAAATATTTCATCACATGGAAAAAAAAAAGCAGGGATAAAGTACAAAACTGGTAACTAAAGTACTCAGAAGAGGCAAAGAGCTACCATAGCTCAGCATGTTTCCCAACTCCACTCACCCTATCAGCTGTAATTTAGGTGTCCGACCCTTGCTGCTAAATCAGACACCTACAGTTCCCCCTCTACTTTGCCTCTGGCCTCCTGATGAGATAGCCAACGGACACACAAAATCACAGCATGTAAGACTACATGCGAGTCTATCAGAAACATGATAGCTCTAACTTGGTGACACACAAACTCAATACAGTTCCAACCTGTAGTCACCATCCACCTGAGATGACTAGGCAGAAGTATGGTTCAGAGACGTGGACATGGATGAAAACCTCCCCAAATCAAATCCACGTAGGTATATAGATTTAGACATTCCTCACAAAGTACTTTCCATAACAACAAAACATTACCTCTGTTCAGCACATAGTAACCTTGATGGCTCAATAAACAAAACTGGAATGTCTTTCAAGACCATACATTCTCCCTTTCAAAGAGACAGTTGTCTTCAACTGTTCAGCTGTATCCGAGTGGTCTTTGCACAAGACCGCTTATTTTGGCCAATGTCAGGCACCAGACAGTATCACCAAAATGCAAGTGTGTGTTGGAGAAAGAAGAGATAGGGAAAAAAAAACCCAACCCACAACCCACAAATAAATATTTTCTTCACAAAAAAAAAGGGAGAGAAGCAGTAGAAAACACATACTTTCTCAACCTGCTCTGGATCAGTTTTTCCTACCTAGTTTTAATTTCAGTGCACACACAATAAAAATTACAGTGATAAAAGTACTCCTTACTATGCATATGAAACTGTTCAAGTGTATGAGGAGACTTTCAATCAGCTTGAGAAAGAGGGAAGCAAGTTAGACAGGAAGCTCTCAGTACAGCCCCACAGCCGGCAGATTCTAGTAATACGAAAACTGCACCTATCTTATAAAGCCTATACAAACACTTCAAAGCTAATGAAATGTACACTGTAAAAATTCAGACTTCTAAACACAGGTCAAAGACAATATAATTAAAAAGTTATAGCATGGCAAAGAAAACAGATCAGCTATTTGGAACAAAACCGTACAGCATTCGTACTGGCACCAACTTTTGAGTACGGTACTACAAAAACACAGGTTTGAGTAGAAAACTTCACTGAAACAAATCTAGATCTAGCAAGAAAGATTCTGATTTTTGGCTTTTTTAAAATTAAAAAATAAATTAGAATTAGTTTTTGGCAAGAAAGAAACACTCTTAGGTAACTTAAACCTGCTATGCTCCTTTTGCTCCATCTATGCATCCTTCTTGTTCTTGAGACCTAGCCCTCTTCATACTTCCTTTTAAGTAATTCCTGGTCTTGAAGTCCTGTACACATATATTAAATGATTCCCCTTCCTCAGTCATAACCTTCTTCAAAAGAAAAATCTCTTTCAGAATTTTTCAGTGATCTAAAATAGAAAAGTAAGATTTTTTTTTTAAATGTAGAAAAATTTGCTTCTATTACAGTAGGATCTCCTCTGATTTATCAGAATCCATTCTGACTGCATTGCAAGGCAAATCCATGATTTACGGTAACAGGGAGGCATTCAGTGGCATTTTCCAGGAGCTCAGAGTACTGACAAGAGTTGGCTTGAATCCACAAGGCTTCTGAACAACCGTCACTGAATTGTTTCCCACCTTAATATAGATAAACTACATTCAACATGGAATTGTTCTGGAGCTGATAACCCTGACAGACTGAACCGTGTCTTTGGGGAGGTGACTGTAATGTCTCTTCACCTTTAGCAAAGCCCAAACAAACGATCTCTAGATACTGTGGATGCAACTACACAGAGACTGTAGGCCATCCAGGAAAAAGACCACTTCTCCATATTCTGTCAGTGCTCAATAAATGCAACACAGGACAGAAATCTCAGATTCAGGGTGTTAAGAAGTCTACTGCATCTTAAGTATAAATCCAGCAGGCTAGTCAAAGCACTTTTACGGAAGCAGCCACAATATTGCCTGCATTAAACTAAGACAACTAGGAAAAGGAACAAAAACAAACAAACAAAAAACCCAAGCAAAAATGCTCAGTGAATGAATCACATGCCCATGTGCCGGGCATGATGTGACAGCAGCAAGGGCGGCTGTGATCAGCAGGCCCTGTCCTGTGCATAACTATTTGTGATATATGACTAAATCTAAACAGAACTTTATAGGCAACCACCACTTTGTGTCAAGTGGCAGGGGAGAAAGCCGGGATCACAGAGAAGCATGTCCTTTTTTTTTTTTTGCAGCAAAATGCTTACAGGACAAGACAAGCATGAACACAGGTAACACTGGTGAAGAACAGCCAACATGCACATGAATTTCAGTGGAAAGATCTCACAGCGCTTTGGTTAGCAACCAGAGGACCTACAGGCAGGTGAACACTTGCTGGTTAGATATTCATAAATTAGACAGAAATTATGCTTTAGAGGAATGCCTGAAACCATTGTTTGATAGAGGTACTAGCCTCCTTCACTAGCTATCTGTGTGTGTAGAATTAGCACTAGATTCCCACTTTTTTGACATAAGTAAAGATGTGAATTTTGTTTTAAGACTGTGAGGTACGAGCAGTTTTTCTGTCTACTAGTACCCTGGCACAATGGACCCTAACCCAGAACATGGCATCACAGTGCAGAAATGCATTCAACATCACAACCCTAGCAAGCAGTCACAAGCAGAGGTGGCGGGCTTTAGCTCAATCAATTATTAGTAAATAAAAACCATACCTTCAAATGTGCAGGCAGAGTTGTGCTTTCCTTTTGGTTGCTCTTTAAATTTATGGCTTCACTCCCTTTGTTTTCAGAACTGAAAAACAAAGATATTTTGTAACACTGAGGACTTGCATTATTCAAGTCTACCTGAGAGCCGACAGGGTTAGCGTTCAGTTTAAACACAGGAGAACATTAAAGGATGGAACGTATTTTATAAACCATAGCCCACATTCTGCACATGCTGCAACTGCAAAAACCATGCCCCCACAAGCTGGAGACGGAGGCAAAATGCCTTTTTTCACCTCATACAGAGGTTTTCAAACTCAAGCATTCAGAAACAGCACACAGCATTTCAGCTCTTCCAGCTGGAAAAAAAAACCCAACCTGGAGCTTTCTGTGCATGTGTATTATTTTCTGGCAGAAAAATGATACTACAGCCGATCAATCACCTACTACAGCAGCATTCACCCACGACCACAGCACTAGCCGGCGCACCTGGCAGCTAAAGGTACCTCCAGTCCTTACAGTGATGACGGTGGTCGAGTGGAACATACTCAGGGCAGATGGGGTCATCACAGATCACTGCTGCCACGTTTAACAGACCTTCACTGAACGTACTCAACGGGGGTTTGCAGGCAGATGTCAGAAGAAATTTTAAAAAGGGGATAACCCGGTTTTGGTGGGGATAGAGTTAATTATCTTCCTAGTAGCTGGTATAGTGAGTGCTGTGGTTTGGAGTTAGTATGAAAATAATGTTGATAACGCACTGATGTTTAGCTGCTGCCACCAAGCAGTGTTTACAATTAAGCCAAGGACTTTTCAGAGTCATAGGCCTTAGCAGTGAGGAGCCATTAGCCTTCTGCAGGATGCGCACAAGGAGCTGGGACGGGGCACAGGCAGCTGGCCCAAACTGGGCAGAGGGATATTCCATACCATGTGATGCTATGCTTAATGTATATACGCTGGGAGGAGTTGGCTGGGGAGCACCAGAGCTCCGGAGCTACCTGGGTCAGTGGTTGGTGAGCAGTTGTGCTGTGCATCACTTGTATAGTCTTTTGTCATTGTTAGTTTCCTTTTCTGTCCTGTTAAACAGCTTTTCTCTCAACCCTAAATTTACCTTTTATCCCCACTGATCCCCTCCCCCATCCCACTTTGGAGGGGGGGCAGGCAGGGGAATAGCTGTGTGGTTTTTTTAAGCTGCCTGTGGGGTAAACCACAACTGGGAAAAACAGCCATGTTATTCCCAAGGCAACACTCGCTGTTTTGGTTTAAAAGTCAGAAGTTCAAGGTCATATATAGCCATATTGTCAATTTAACTTGGTCAAAATTTTCTTCAGAGCCCATCTCTGGAGTGATGGGAACCATTCCTCCCCTGCCCTGATTCTTAAAACGATCCTTAAGCACAAGCCAGAGGAGAACATTTTAATGAAAACCTTTATGCTACACACAACTTAAAAGCAAGAACATATCAGCGAAAACATGAGAGGATATTAATGACAGACATCACTTCCTGCATATCATACACTGAAGAAAAATAACTTTGTACTAATGCATTATGTGAAAAATGCTCAGTGTTGCGATGCAGCCATCACCACTTCAAAAATCCTTCTTCATCAATTTTAGAAATTCAGCTTTGCTATTGACAAATGCGCAAGACCTTATTTCTGAATATATATGAAGAGATAAATAAAAACTGTTTAGATAAAAATACCAATAATAATAAATTGCTTGTTGGTTAAATTCTGCCAGGACTTAGATGTGCCAACATTCCTACAGCTACTGACTGTTAACCACAGGTAAGCATCCGTCAGTAAGATTACAGTAAAAAAAAGGGTTTCTTCCTATTGTAGGTTAGGAATCTGAGTTAAATATAGGTTGATACCTACCCAAAATACAAAAGCCAGTCTGACTAAACATTAGCTCACCTCTCAGGTGCTCAGAACAAAAATGTTTCCTGGACAAAAACTGAGAACAGAAATCTCCTGCAATTAAGTTTTTCAACATCTTACAGATCTTTTCAGATACATCAAAAGAAAAGCTCCTTCCTCTCTTTTATAGATCCTCTTCAAGTTGAAAACCATGTACTTTCAGATCATCTCAGGTAATCTTTCATAATGCATTCATAAACACAAAGATGCTTTTTCAGGGAGAGCATCAGACAAAGTCTTGGCTGCTCTTTGTCTCCCTGAAAGACAGAGAGGATGAATTAATATTCTATCCTATTAATTCCTTCTGCTGTTAATGTGTTTCAAGAAGAAGATGTCAAAATCACTTCTGGGCAATCTGGCACACTAATAAAAGTGCTTCTCAGTACGTAACCTATTTTCTCCCTCTCATTTAAAAGAAAAAACAACAAACCACAACAGCCTTCTCAGATCTGCATAGCTTTTCCTGATGCTGATCCACTTGACATGAACAGGAATTCCCTGTACTTAAGAGCAGAATAATGAGGTTGATCTCCACCAGACGCTCTTCCTGGCTTCAGGATATCACTCTATGGAGCTGGTCTGCAGACCACAAGTGAGATCCTTACTTTCATTAAGTACTGCCAGGACAGATCCCCAGGTACCCTATTCTTTTATCACTTTCTTATTTGCTCATGTTCTTCACTTCATATCATGTTTTCCTCCAAACCTTTTTCCCAATTTGATACTTCTTGTTTGTATTTGAAATATATGCCTAGCTAGCCAGGCTTGGACAGATTGCTCTGACATTCCATAGTGTACATTCCAGAACTGAAAGAATGCAATTCAGCCGATTAGCATCTTAAAATCAACAAGTCAAAAAAAGAAAAAGAAAAAAAGAAAGTATCAAAACTTTACTTTCTAGCATAAAATAAACCTAAACCTGGAAGCAATTCCCCACACCCTGTCATGGTTTATATCCTAGCATTTCTACATTCCTGAACCTTTTGCTTTAGGGTGTAGTTCGTCAACATGCTGACTTTGTCAGCAGAACCAGCTTTAGAAATTTCCACGTGCTCCTCCTCAACCTCAGCTATCTCTTTCCCACCCTTAACTCAGGCAAGCATGGCTCGCAGTAGGGCCACAACCTTGGATAAAATCAAAGGGGGAACAGAAGTTTCCATCAGGAAAAATTCAGCCTGTGGTCCAGTTTACAGCACAGTGATTTGCACCAGCACAAGCGGAGGGGCAACGAATGCCACTGTGCAGGCAGACACAAGCCAGCACACACCTCTGCAGCTCCCTGCGCTTCTGAGGGCACGTCTTCCGAGCCCCTTCCACCCTCAGCCAGGGCCCAGTTTTAAACAGATCTTCAACAGAAACCCAATGACTCACGCTAAATGAATGAAGTTTACAGCACGAGAGCTCGCTTTGCTGGAAACGGCCTCTCGGATTGTTTAGGATAAAATTGTTTTGTTTTCCCCAGAGCATCAAGATTACCTTCTGCAGGCTGAATGCCACAGACACAGTAGCTGGTGCCATGCTCGGTACTCAGGACTGGAGAACAGGATGGTTACTGCTCGTTTGGCTCTAATGATGCAGCTTATCACCTCCCACTGCCAACCCCCTACAATTTTTAGGGCTTTTCCCCCTTCTTACTGTTGCATCAATCATGTAACAGTCACTAATCACAAGGTTTGGAGGACTCAGCAGTATTTTCCCCACAAATTCTCTGGAAAGGAAAACAAAATAGTGACATTCATAGCTCCCTGCCCTCCCCCCCCCCCCCCCCCACT
>VZTU01024173.1:30410-43786 GCA_013400835.1 Zapornia atra
AGTCTTATGTGGAACGTAAGCTCATGCTGTCCATACGAGTCTATATTCAGAGATGCAGTAAACACAACTATTAAGCTATGGCATTCACAATTTAATTCTTGGCAAATATGTAAGGCATTTAGTATTTATGCTGATATTACCCATTCTTAAATTTTTAATATGCCCATGCTATCCCAACATTAGTGGCTAGACATTACACTTGTCAGAACTGTATTCTAAGGGGGTTTACGAAATTCAGTAGTAGTAAATGGTGACCCGGTAGCTATCACACCACTGAATTCTTATGCTTTTAACTAAGAGCTGAAAACAAGAGACCAGTAGTGTATACAGGCTCACCATGAAACAGGGATTGCCCCCCTCCCCCCCAAATTTGGGCTACATCCATACTGTTTAAGTTTGGCTCCACAGAGTTTCACCCTTGCCTTAAGCTTTACTGGAGTGGTGGCATTTTTGGAGAGCTTTGCCACGGCAGGTACCGAACACGCTATCTCCTGCTCAGTGCATCTAAAGTCAGGCTTGTATACTTAACCACCCACGTGGCTTTGCCAGGTCAGCCAGGCAGCTCTCAGAGAGCATTTCAGCACTTGCTAGATTAGGAAGATGAATTTCACGAGTCTTCAAATCCACACTTAATAAACTACTGTTGTTACATTATATACACAGCAACAGGACTCTACTAACCCAAGGTTTGAATCTACTTTGTACTTGCTTTTAAGAAGTGAAAGAGCAAAGCATAATCCCAGGAATACAGAAAACACCTCTGCCTGCCAACTTGCTTCCAAGGACTTGACTATACAGTCAATCATTTACAGATTGTCACAACCACTTGTTTAGACATTAGGCAAATATTACTTTCATTTTACAGATTTAAAAAAGCATGGATATATTAAATAATGCTCTGAGTAATAAAGACACTGTCAATAGTAATATTAGAAACAAAGCCTCTCAATTACTTCTCAAATACAGAGCCTAGTGCCTTCCTCCTGCTATTTCTGCCAGACATTCCCTTCTCTCTTACATATTAAGTGCATCCAACAAGGATGGGTTAATCTTCAGCGAAGGTAGAGGGATTTCTTCTCCTCAACTGTCTTGAAGCTCTTTTCTACTGTCTTGCCAGTATGCCTAACCTGATTATCATCACTCCTGTTCTTTAAATAATCAAGATTAAACTCAAGTTACAAAAGATCCCATTCTGTATCTTCTGCAAAAACCTTTGTGTGATTCTCTAATGCTTTCTGTTCCTCTGCTGCTGAAAATCTGTTTTGACCTTTCAGTAATACTTGGACAGGTGGTGTCTGAATCAGAAGTGGATTTGTGGGCCAAGTTTTTCATCATTATATTTAGGCAGAAGAAGCTAGAGATTCTTATGGGGGAGACAAATGTTTATATTCTGCATTGCTGCTCACACAAGTACACACACATAAGCAGAAGTACTCAAACTCAGGATAGTTAATATACATGAAGGATTGCAGTCAAGAAAAAAAATCAATTTCACAGAGCAGATTTAAGCAACACGGTTTGCAAGATCTTTTCCAATTGTCTCTAAAAACAGAACAAGACAATTACAAACAACCGCATCTTCAAAAGGCCCTCACGGCATCTCCGTATGGTGCGAGACGTCTGCTTCCTCCATCCTTGCCCTTCAGAACAATCCCTCGGAACTTGCACATTAAAAGCCCATCCCCTTCTTCCTTTATTAATCTACCCCACCCATGTTATGCACAGAGAAGATTGCAAATGTGTTGTGTCAGATAAAAAAAAAAAAAAAAAAAAAAAAAGGCAAAAAACCAAAAAAAAAATAGCTCCATGTAAGCACAGTGAAACTGAAACGTGCAAGTTTGGATGAGACTGACCAGACACAGAACGCGCAACCGCTGTGACACTGCAGGCTCCTCTTACAAGGAGGAGGTACAGGCTGCAGATTGCTGTTTGGGAAAGAGGAAATTAATGTGCAGTCTCTTAAGGAAACAGGGACAGTGGGTGAAAGCCCAACTCAACGACACTGCACTGCAACAGTGCTTCTGGATGTTGGCTCTCCCTTGTCCCACTGCTTAGAAGCAAAGTCTCTTCTGATGTGGCAGCTCCACCATTTCCTTCTCCTGCAGCCCAGATGTTACCAGATAAGCGACTGCTCTATCATTTTGCCACCTCTCTCTTTGGGGACAGATGACTCCCTGAATAGCCAAACCTTCTTCGCTGCTGCATTAGGCTAGCATTTATTTGGTTTTTTGAGAGTAACTCAAAAACCATTTAGCCATTTCATGCAATGAATCCTAATGGTAAGAAAATAAGCAAAGCCTAACCTGAAAGGTGCTCCAGTGAGCCAAGTTGCAAAAAGGCTTCCACATCTGGTTTTAGTAACATAACGCTTGTCCTGACTAAGCCTGACCTATATATACATCTATCTATACAGGTTTCATGACATCACTTGCAACAACTCCTTCCAAATATTTTCTAAACAGTTTTCCTTAAGACCATGTGTTCTTGGGGACTACTGGTACAACTCCCTCTCTGCTGGAGCTGTCACTCCAGCAATGTACATTTTATTGATTTTTATACCAATGTCATTTATAGGTTCCCGTTCTTGCTAGTTTCTTTGTTTCAGCATTCTGGGGTGCAATGCCAGTTCCTGACCCCTGCCTTTTGTCTCACTCTGAACAAAACTAATGCCCCTCTCTGGGAAGTACACCTCATTTGGCTTTGATGTCACGACTTCTTTCCAATTTTATTTAGTGCCAGCACAGCAACACATTCAGTGGTGACCTTCCAGAAGGATATTACAACAGAGGAACAGAGAGACTTATAACAAGGATCCAATCACCTGGTACTTTAGAATCCATCTGTGCAAGACCCTCCCTGAAGCATGTGAATAAATGGAAAGCTGCAAGGCTGATAATACTGTCAAACATACACCTGCAAGACCAAAACCTCCGTGAAGGTTCAGCATGCTACAGGAAATCTCAAACCACATCCACAGACCAGTAGTAGTTATGAAATTTTTATTGTACAACTGCAAAGAGACACGGGTCAGCTAGTATTGCTTTCTTCTCTTTTCTGGTTTCCAAGTGGAAATTAAAGATAACTGCTTGAAATTCAGACCTTTTGAGTAATACTTTTCTGTATTTACTGGTTGCTCTACTTGCCACACAGACCCTTATAGTCACTGAAGCTGGCCTCCTGCATAACCTAGATTACACAATTTCCCTAAGGGCGACCTGTGTTGAGCCTTTTTAACACCTGACCTAAAGATGGGACCTTTGAGTAAAAAACATCAAGCAACGGAAAATCTACCACATAAGACCTTCTGATATAAACTACTCCTACATTCACTACTTAAAACTAGGTTTCGTAGTCTGATTGGTCGAGCCTCACCTCTCAGCTACGGGATCAACCTACATCTATGTGGGACAGAATACAAAGGTCTTGGGTTTAAATATCCTCTTCAAGTCACAGGTCTACTGTGACACGAAGCACTCTCATTTCCCTTGCAGCTACATACCTTGAGGCAGAATCATTCCTCAAACTGTGATCCTGTCATTTCAAACGTTCTCTTAGACGAACTAAACGCCATTGAACTACACAATTTTATTCTGCGAGGAAGGTCTTCCAGACATCAAATTCTTCTGGAGCTCTTCTCAGAGCCATTTTCAGTTTGTCAGCATTTTTTTCAGAATAAATCGTGACCACCACAACTAGGTTCAGTACTCTAGTAACCAAAGTTCACCCGCAGAATACGTGTACTTTGTTATTTTTACATCCAAGAATCACATTTTCTCTCTGAGCCACCACTTTGCTTGGGTAGCTCATGTTCAGCTGTCAACCATGGTAACATAATCTGCTTTTAATGTTGTCCTCTACATGGTGATTCCTCTACTTTTTGCTCTTGTCATGTGCTAACTTCACAAGCTACAGTTTTGTTCTCTTTCAAATTACTTGTGAAGATACTGAATAAATTGATTAAAAAAGACATCCTTTTAATTTTCTTCAAATACATCAAGTAGAAAATTATTTTTCACGTCTGGTCTTTTGCTATCCCTCCATATGTCAATTTTTTGCCTACTGCCATTACACTTGCAAATATTTTAATTGAAGCACCAGCACCAAGTCAGATGCCTTAAAGAGTCTGAAGACACTATTTCACCAGTTTGTCAACTGAAGCTGTAATCTCATAAACAAAACCGACTTTGACAATTCCCACCCTCTGGTAATGTTAGGACCAACATCACGTTTATCGACTTCTCAGGTCATCTGGAAGCCTTCGTAAATCAACTTTTTGATCCTTCCCCTTTAACCCAACCTAATACAACAGACTTAAAAGTGAAATACCAACACCTTACTCAAGGTCCTGACGTCACACTTGCGAAGCTGTTTGTGCACTGTGCAGACAGGAGAACTACCACAATCTGATCTATGAAAAGAAGTCCGACAATTTTTTAAGAGTCAAACTTCTGCTATTGAACACCATGGGCAAGGGTACACTAAACTTTTGTTAAATGAATCAAAAGGAAAACTCCACTGTAGGAAAATGCTACTGTAAAGCTCAGTGTCAATAAGATGAGAATCAATGAAGATTCCTAAAAACTGTCTTCTGCATCAAATGACAGTTAAATACCTTAGTATTTTAATAGAAAACAAAGGTGCCAGCATTTTAACAGAAAACGGTAATGAATAGAGAGCTCTTTTCCCTGTTCCCCTCCCTCTCAAGATAGACTATTGCCCTTTTTGAAAAGCCTTGAAATGAAAAGTTTTGGCCAACTTCTCTGCAAGATTCCTGAGGTTTTAACTTTGTACCTGGGAAAACAAATGGTAGCAGCAGTGACAAAATCTGCTCCTACTCTGTGGCAAGGCTGTTGGGGCTTGTTGTAAAGAGAAAGGGAGCATTTGCACAGAAATTTTAATGTGATGTTTCTGGCTCATGCTTCCGTGATTAAACTTAGGCCACACACATAGGGGAGGAGCAGTAAAGACATTAAGATAAACAGAAATTATAAAAACAAGCCAGTGAGTTTGAAATTAGAGGGGCAAAGAAAAGCAAAGCTGCCATTTCATTTAAAACAAATAAGAAGGGTAATGGAGGAAAAGGACCAGAAAGCAAAGAAAAGTAGGGAAGGAGAAAACAGAGCTAGGAGGAGGCAGGAACTTAGGCAGAAGAAGTCTTACAATCAGCTGACTAATTTAAGTGTTGGAATAGCACAAAATGTATTACAGTCAATTAAACCTTCACACTTCAAAACTAGTTTGGTTACAGACAGCATTAAGCAATTTAGATTGTTTTAACTGAAACAATTTTTCCTCTCAGACCTGTTTATGCTTCTTATTTACATACTGTGCTCACGCAGCAAAGCTGGGTCAGCCTCATGTTCTGCATTAGCAGCGCCGTACCACACAGTCTGTGTGAGCTGAACGGAGCGTGCTAGTATAAAACAAAGATAGTTCTTTTAATCCTCTTTCAAAACACAAATAAAATTATCACGGCAAATGAGTATGTTACAAAATCACAGACACGCTGCATTTGCAGGAACAACGCAAGAACCAAAGCGTGCCTTTATGCTGACCGCCTACTTTTAAGTTTAAAGGCTAGAAATAAGCATGACGGTCCGTGGTCCCCCTTGCTGAATAACTTAATCTGTTTTTACATGGGAGGCAACTGAACAGCCGTACAAGGGCTAGAGAGAAGAAATATAAATGTTTCTGAGTAGAGCCTACTTCGATATTGGGCAGCAGGATTATACCAGATTACATCAAGGTTTTTCTTCTGGCATCTGTCAAGCATAGTAACCAACACTGATACAGAATCTGCTCCATATTTACCCGTCTGAGCAGTTAAAAGTTTCCAGCATTCTTAATAAATAAATACATTACTGGCCACTAGCACATAAACTCGGTGCAGATTTATAACCTAATTTATAAATTACAGATTTATAGACTATTTAAGTTTGTTAAGGTTAAAATTATTCTATTAATACAGAATAGAATAGACAGCCCATTATACGACTCTTTTCAAATGGCGCATTTGCAGGGCTGGTGAACAGCAATGGTACTTACAAATGGCATGAAAATAGGAGATATTAAAAAAAAAATAAATAAATCCATGAATGCTTTAAAGCAGCAGCAACTGCTGTCCTCCTGATAAACAGAGCATAACATAATTTTTAAAAGCTGTCATTAAGAAAAAAGCACCCAGGAAAAAACAAGCAAGAGAGACTGGTGTCACCAGTAAAATGCAGCGGGGGCTCTTCTAGTCAAGGCTGGAGCAGAAAACTCTTGGTAGAGGCACCAAGGCTACAAGGTTCAACACCGGAAAAAGCTTCTCCAGTTCCTCCATTTTTTACTCATAAAATCTACATCGGGAAGTAGTCTACAGACACTTTCCAGTCATTATCCAGGTATGCTCTTCTGTGTTGAAAGCAGGCATTCACCATTCAACCAAAATTAATTTGATGGCTCAATCTGTAGCATTTAATTGCTGACTAAGAAAAAAAAAGAAAGAAAAGAAAGAGTCTGTTTTCACTGCAATTCTTTCTGTATTTGCTCTTCATGCATTCACAACATGTACTCCTGCATTTTTCCCTATACACCACCATCCACAGGTGACGGACCAATCCATACCGCCTTCATACACTTGGCTCCCAAGACCCCCAAGCTGCTTAAGCAGATATACTGCTTTCAGTAAAAAATCTTAGCAATTTAAGAAGCAGCAGAACATTCAGAAAACCCCGATTCCATTTCAAAATAAGGCAAGTCATGAAATCACATTAACACGACACAACCAGACTACATTTCATGTTGTGAAATTGACACGAGGAAGCAAAAGGACTAGAGAAACCTTCCTTTCTGATCCTAGGGGGCTAAAAATGATACTGTGAAGTCAGTTAGAATCTATTAACAATTATTTTAGAAGTTAAAACACCAGAAAAATAGATGTAATAATATCCCCCAGAAAGCCTAAGCAGCTTAGTGCTGTGCTACTGTCGGGAAGTATAATAGCAGTATATACTAACTGAATTGCGTGAAATCCAAAAACCCCTCAGAAAATAAAAGCAGTAGTTGGGTTTCCATCCTTTAAAGAGGTTTCAATAATCAGAAATATAATCCCTACAGTAACATGTTTCTGAATTTTGCTTTTTTTCCCCCCACCTATGAGCCTTTTGTTCACCAGAGAAGACTGAGGTGTTTCCATCTTTGCAAAACTCTTCCTTAAAGCCAAAGACTTGTAGCTGTTTTGGAACTATTTTTGTATTAACTCCAGCACTTCTGTGAATAATTGGAAAGGGGACAACACTGTTCAAATTTAAAATAGCGGGAGGGGAGGGGGGAAGTAATTTGCTTTGTTTCTTCCAAGGAGTGCTACTATTATAATTAATACTCTAGTAACATTTCCTTCAGGAAATGTCTCACACGTACACAGTCAGCTGCTGGGCTTGCTCTTTCTGGTCCCAACCCCATGAGACACGCAGGTATCAAACAAGAAGTCCCACTATAAAGCACAGAACTATTTAGCTATTTAATTATAGGCAATCACTTCGGCACCCTGCTGAATTGAGGCCTTTGAATTATCCTGCAATAAAAGTTGTAATATAAAAATCTAGGAAGCAAAAAGAAGCAAACAAACAAAAAAAAGTACAAATTAACAAATGAACAGAACATCTTCATAATGCATCTTGCTTAATCTTATCTTGAATTCTTCTATGTGGTCGGAGTATTACCTTGCTGGTTCCACAAACTGTCATCCCTGATGCATGTTCACAAATGAGTTAATTTTTAACAACCATGACAAAAAAAAAAAAAAAAAGCCTGCTCTGCCTTTTGAAAGAAAAAGTCTCTTTCTTAGAAAGCAGAGGTTGCTTTTTCCAGCAACCAATGGATTTCTTCAGAGATGCTAATGGTACATGAATCAAAACCAGCCAGGAGGTAATAACTTCAGAAAAAATAAGTTGGAAACGTATTACACCCTTTTCAATCAATTCCCAGCAGTTCCCAAACACACAGTTGTTACAACTACAAAAATACATGTTCTTTGTAAACAGGAACAATGACTGGCAGTCCCAGAGGAAGAAAGAGAATCTCTAATCTCTCCTCAGGCAGAATAAACAAAGTTCTTCCATCTCTGAAAGCTCTTAGTTAGGAACTAATGGATGAACTGAACAATAATCTCAGCCTGAAAAAAAGAAAGCCCTCTAAAACCAAATCAAATGTTGCTCTTCCCTGTTTGATGCCTCTAGTAGACTTCAGCCATGCAGAAGAAGCATCTAAGCAAATCCAGCAAAGGCCCACTCGCACTGGTAGTTACTTGACCGATCGACCAACAGCACTTGATGGGGGAACGCCAAACCTGAAATGAAACTGCTGAACGATATAGAGTAACTAATAAAACACCCCCGTGGCTCGAAGGAAATTTTGGTGGTATCTCTGGTTAAAGTGATGAGTGAAAAGCGTCACACCTCCTTGGCAGCTTCTAACACGACCCGGAAGGTCGCGTTTATTTGTGACGCAACAACTGCTCAGCCGCGGAAGCTGCTCATTTCTGAAAGCATCTGCAGTGGATGGGCTTACACTGTAAAAGCGGTTTCTTCAGCCAAATGGACTAAAGAAAGATTTATTTAAAAAACAAAAATCAGACTTCCATTAGAAGAGTGAAAATTCAGTGGGACTTTTTTTCCCCCTTGAGGATTTAAGACTGCTCCAGGACAAATGCCAGAGTAACAAACAATATTGAATAATATTGAAAATAGCAAATAGCAGAGTGGAGCATAATGACTGCCTTTAACAGAAGTTAATGATAAAGAACCGTGATGAAAAGCACCTAAGTCTGTGCTCAAAGCAGCTCTGGCTCTGAAGAGCACACTTAGGCAGGCAACCACTCAGTGGGAGATACCTCGTGTTTGTGTCTACATTTTATGTAAAGGCCAAGTAAGCCCTTAACGTGTGCACTGTGCTTTTTGCTGCCACAAAACTTGCAACTAATCCGCCTGGGTTATTTTTTCCACAAGTGAGCCAGCCTCCAGCAATCCTCATGTTTATCAGAGCTACAAATTGCTGTAAGGGCAAGTTATTAATCTATTCGTCAAATGAGGTCCTCTGAAGAATCTAAGACACTGATTAACAAACAGCGTAATTCCCCCCCTCCCCTTCCTCCTATTTTAAACCTGGGCCACAGGAGGTTTGGCGTTTGTTGAGGTTTTTTTTTAAAGCTAAGTCTGAACATGGTGCCTGGAGCAAGAGCAGGACAGAGCTCAACACTCCACCAACCTGTGGGTTGGTGGAACGAAAGCTGGGGGCTTACATCCAGCTGCTTCTGCCCAACTCGTGGGAGAAGACGGAGAATGACTTTTGGACATACACTGGCTCCTGTCGTCATGTTTTTTAATTCAGGAAACCATCATGTGCTGCAGAAACATTAAGCATGCTGCATGTCTCCAGAGGTCAATGCAGGTATGTGGGCATGTCCTTGGCCCTGGGCAAGGTCCTGCTCCATCTCCTACCCCCTTTCCTTCTCTTTCTGCTTTTTGGAAACCCCACACTAGGTATCTTTGCATCTCCATACTAAAGTTTCCTTCTGCAGGTTACAAATTTGATCTGGTTCCAATATATAAACCGTACTGATAATTTCAACAGGAAATAAACCATCCTGGCGCATACATTCCTCATAACACTTCACAAAAGGCTTATTCCCCAACACACCTCATGTACTCCACACCTTAATAAACATACAAAGCAGCCTCGCTTTCCCCCCCCGCCACACGCACACTTTGTTGGGCCATCCATTTTTCTACGCCGCCAAGCTCGCTAAATAAACATGACAAGCAAACCTGCGGCACTCATCCCAACCCTGCTCTGCCTAATGTATGCAATTACGCTAATCTGTGAAGAAGGCTGCCAGTGGAAACCAAATACAAGAACGTCAGCATTCCTGACTAACACGCTGCGCCGCAGCCCGGCGCAACAACAAAAAAGCAGCTCCTAAACACATCGAATTGGACTCCTGAGAGCGGGAGGGGTTTCTCTGCTTACTTCCAGGAGTCGCAGCTACCGCCTTCCAGCTAACCGCGCGACGAGTTCAAAAACAAGGCCAAGAGGCCTGAGCCTTTTCAGATCTGCGTGGATGATCCCGGCTTCCCAATAAAGGAAAGGCTCTTGGCTGCAGGAAATGAAACTGTGATTTAGATAAAGATAATAGACTCCAGCCCCACGTTAAGTGGAGCAGGTCTGCCATGAGTGCTACCTACAGATAGCCCATTTAGCACGCAAACCACTGAACTAGAAGCGCCCTCCTCCTTACCAAGGCAACCGCTATGCTTTTTTGTTTATTGCGAACCACAGCTGTAGGGAGCTGGCAAGGAGCAGTCCGATGAAACCTCTCCTGTTGCCTCTTCAGGTCCTCAGTCTGATCCCAGCCTTTTCCTTCTCCCAAACCTCTGCCTCCCCTGCCAGACCTACACCCACAAATTTAAAGATGCCCTTGACTCTGCAGCCTTGTCCCTGATTACACACACACCCCCTGGGATATAGCAACGTTTTGTGCTCATGAAAGGCCAGGCGATTCTTTGCAATGTATTGGTATGGCAAATGCTTACAATACCTCCCCCCCCAAGTTAAACATCTTTGTGGTGTATTTAAGAAACTTATTTAAGATGGTCAGTGTAAGGCATCAACACGCTGCTATTTGTCCTGGTGACTGAGAACATGCAGAGCTAGATCCTAAAAGCATTTAGCTGAAAAATCTCCTGCAATACCCACTGATTAAGCTGTACCAACTCATCTGCCAGTTTAAGCACAAACCTATGCAGCATCGAGAATAACTCAAAGATTAAATAAACCACGTTAGAAGCAAAAACTAGACACTACATTTGAAGAAATAAGGCCTAGGCAGCTAACACCTTTTCACCACAAAAACATCCTCGTTAAGGCCAATAAGAAGGCTGTACGAGAAACAGAAGGGAACTTTGTCTGTGCGCCTTTCCTACACACACAGAGATTAGCCACCAGAAAAGGGAGATTAAAAAAAAGGAAGAGGAACAAATACATAAGTTTCTGAACCTTTTCATCCTGTAAAGTCCCCACGCACTAAAAAAGTAATTAATAACAACCAAGTTTCTATAAACCACATGTTTTGCATTGAGCCTTAAACACATCAGTAATATTTATATTGCATTTGCATCTGATTTACCCTAGTCCTTAAGAGAGCTATGTCAGAAATGAAAATAATAACACAAAAAAACCCCAGAACAACCCAACCACCCAAACAAACCAAAAAAGCCCCAAGCCCCTCACAGCCCTCTGCCTCTGCCCTGCTTTCAGTTTCTGAGGAAGGGGCTGCAACCTGCGGAGCCCCACCAGCGGCACTCGCACCTCCCTACGCGGGACAGGGGCTCCCCAGAACCGGCTGCTCACGGCCGGCACGCGTTACAAGCGGGACTTCATCTTCCCCCGGAGTTCGGCTGAAGTCGGCAGGGCCGGAGAAAGCCGGGTGAAACCGGGACGCCGGTGCTCGCCCACCGCTCAGGCCAATTCCCAACAAACCCCCTGAATCCCCCCACCGCTGGAACGTCAAGCCCGCAGGGGACCTGCCCCGCACCGCGCCGGCGTCAAAGTAAACCCGTCACCGCCAAAACGAGGAGCTCAGCCGCTGCCAGCAGACAGGCGGACAGTCCCCCGGCCCCGGCATCAAATCCCGTGTGACAAGCCGTCGCCTCCGCCGGGGCCGCCGTTCTACCGCCGCGGGGGCTGCTCTCACGGCGCCCGAACCCGGCCCCGCCAGGTCCGCGCTTGGCCCCGCGACCGGCTGAGGCGCCCTGCGGCACCTCACCACCGGGGCCTCAGCCCCGGGACGTCCGGGCAGCCTCGCCCCCACGGCGAGCACACCCGTCTCCTTTCCCTCCCTCCCTCACCCGCTGGTGTCGCAACATCTGCCGGGGTGGCCGGCACGGCCCCGTTCCCCCTGCCCCGGCGGCTCACGCCGCTGCCCGGCCCGCGGACAGGTGGGCCGGGACAGAGGACGGCAGCGGGCGCCCGACCGCGCTGGTCCGGTCCAGTGCCCGCCACGTACCTGTTCGCGCCCGCCGGTCGCCCCGGCGCCGTCGCCCCCTCGCTGGGAGGGCTCCTAAGGAAGAAGCGGGAGAAGGTGCTGTGCCAGGAGGTGCCGGCTCGCCGCCGGCTGCCCCCGCCGGACATCTCCACCGCCGTCCGGGACGGGACGCTGACGGGACGGGAAGCGCCGCCAGCAGCCACCCGACACTGAGTCCCCGCGGCGGCGGGCGGCCGCGGCGGCAAACACCTCCCTCCTCCTCCGCCAGGGGCGGCCGCTGTCCGCCCCTGGGGCGGAGCCACCGTTCCGCCTTCCCGCTGGTAGAGCCACCTCGGGGCGGTCGGGACGGGGTTGGTGGGTAGGAGTGTCCGGTGCGAGGAGCGGGAAGGACGAAAGCGGCGGGCGGCTCCTGCCCGGTGCGGTTACAGACGAGGAGGAAGGCTGGGGCCGGACAAGGTGCTCCACCGCTGTCCTTTCAGTGGGCGGATCGAGGACCGGGGAGGCGGCAGCAGGGGGGAAGTACCCCTGCGCAGCCTGCCGCCCTCTCCTCCCGCTGCTGCTCCTCTCCTCCGAGCGCTGCTCGGCGCCGCGGCAATGGTAGCGTGAACAAAGAGAAAAGATCGGAAGTGAAAATCAACTCCGTTGATTTTCCGGGACAGGCGGCCCGGCTGCGCACGCCGGCTGCGAGCCCACTGTTGCTGACTCGGGCCGGCGTCCCGCCAGCAGCCAGCCGGCTTCACCTTGTCCGAGGCCAGGCACCGTCGGGCTGCCACCTGACGCGTGTGTACACGCCTGTTAAGCCAGCACCGTAAATCGCTCGCATCAAATAAAGGTAGGCATCAAGGTGGCTGTCTCGTCACTCACCTCCCTCCCTCACTTTGGGATAACTTGGGGCCATCCCTGCTGATTGTAATGATCTGGTGGAAGTGGGTCCTGCCCTTCAAGGAGATTTCCTCCTAGAGAGGAGCTCTGGCATTTGTTTGTTTTGATTTTTAATACTGAAACCTTCGTTTTTCTCCCTCTGAGGACTCTGGCCTCACCTGAGTTAACAAGCTGTTCCCATCAACAGAGATGACCTTGCCATTGCAAGAACCCAGTGACAAGCATTACCCTCGTTTTGTAGAGGTGATGCACAAAACCTTAATGATTCACTGAGTATGTTACTGGTAAAATACATGACTAACCTTGATGTTAGGATTTTAAATACAGAACCATGCTTTCTCAGCCTCATGAGCATCGTTGCTGTTCTCTGTGACCTACTACACCTCACGTCTTTTTATCAGCTTCTTTTTCCATCATGCCATCTCAGGGAATGGGAGTGGCTGAGGTTGGAGGAGACCTCAGGAGGTCA
>VZTU01024173.1:43880-63691 GCA_013400835.1 Zapornia atra
GACTTGATGACCTTAAAGGCTTTTTCCAACCTAAATCATTCTGTAAGGATGGAGACTCCACAACCTCTCAGGGCATCTGCAGAGCAACAGCTATGAAACAGCCTGGGAAGAAACTACTGGCCGTTTTTCTGGCTACTTCTCACTGCCCCGGCTATGAGCAACATCTTTCAGGAGCACACAGCCAGCTCCTCCTCACATTGCCTAGGTCTCGGGCAGCTTTGATGTGGATTTTCAGAGACACAGGTGGGTATTGGACAAGTACTTAAATCTTAAGTCTGACCTGGGACTAGCTGGTTGTTTCACAGGCTACAAAAAGTATTAAAAAAACCCAAACAAAACCCAACCTTATTGAGCACTTGCCACGCAACAAGGTCCTGCCTGGTTTTCAGTGGCCGGGCAAGGAGCAGACAATTATCTCAGTGATACAGATGCCACAAACCTAGGACAAGAATACAAGTTGCTTCATTCCTGAATGGTATAGAAGAAAAGGAAACCACAGTTTGAGAGTACTGACGTATCATTGCCCATTCACAGGGAAATGACAAATCAGGGTTAAAACTACAAAATGTTACAGCAGTCTTGATGGAACATTACAGAGGAGACACTCCCTCTGACATTCAAAATAAAAGTAATTAAGGCTCCAAATCCAAATTAGAAGAGTGGCAATTTATTAAAGCAATTAAATGGGACTGCACAAACAGGCTGCAGGGAGGCTTAGGCTCCCAGTGTCTATTACTTTTAATTCTTCTTTGCCATGTACATCTCACAGCTTCCCTACCTATTGCTTAAGTAAGGGCTAATCCCTAAACTACAGCAACCCTGAATGTAATAATCAGCATTTATAAAGCACACAGTATCTTCAAAGGACTTAAGCGTTAATTAATCCTCATAACCACCTCAGGATGTAGTTAAGTATAACATGGTGAGTAGTTTGCACACAGAGACGGAGGCAGTCAAAACACCTGGCAGCATCCAAAAATCTATCCATGCTCTACCAGTGAGGACTGCAGAGGGGCACTGCAGCGCAGCATGCGGCATTACCAGGGTTGTGCTTGCCCCAGAACAAAAAGCCAACCTAATCAGAAATGCTAATCCCAAACATGGACATTTTGCGCTGAAATCTGTTTCTCCTTTCATCACTGCATCTAAAAAGCAGAAAGCACAGAAACGCACCAAAGGACAGTTCTACCAGGGGCAGTGAAGTAAATTCTCATGGAAGCAGTAAAACTGTATCAATATACAAGACCAACATGGCCCAGGTTAGATAATCCCTTTCTTTTTGCATGCCCTCAAGTAACTGAGTACCACCTAACTTAAGAGCAAATAATTTCGACACGTTTAAAAGAATAAAGCCGGACCCACCAGCCATCTTGCCAACAGGGACCCAGTTTTAGCCACCTAGACCCCTTCCACAAAGGGAGAAAAGTTCGGCTTCCACTCGCAGAGGCAGTACGTACCGTGTGGCAGGTGGCCTCATGCAGTAACACAGCTGTCAGCACTAACAGCAGCAAAGACACATGCAAGCCAAAACAGATGGGGGAAACAGGTTCCTCCCCGCCTCAGATTAGAGTGCTCACATGTGGCCCATACGAGGTAGTATCGCCTCGCCAAAGGCAGCGAGAAACCATTAAAACATGGTTGCAGAGGGATACAATGGCACAGAAGAGGAAAATGTCAAGCTGAGGCTCTCAATACGCTTTTGGCTTTGTTTTTTTTTTTTTTTTTAAATAGTTCATCCTGCCCAGAGTTTCACTCAAATCCATATCCCAAATAAGAGCAGGGCTGTGCCTATTCCATAGCCACTCATTTTCTGCTGCAATTCAGATCATAATGGTTGTGCACAAGGGAAATCTCCCCCTTCTCACTGCTTTTGAGTGAGCAGATGGTGAAATTTTAATCATGCTTTCTGAATTTCCTCCCTTTTATGGGTCTTTAAAAATCTTGAGTCAAATCTTTTGTTTTGTTTGGATACGAAAAAGGAGAGCAAGTTTCCATGGTCCTGGTTCGTGAAGAACCCTCCCCTCACACCCAATTTTAGAACTTTTCTGGTACATTAAAGTCAAAACTAGGGGAGAAATGTAGTCTTAAAACCACCACATTAAACATTTTCCCTGCAAGCACATTTTAGTGCTAGTAAATGAAAAAACATTCATGTTTTGAAGTACAACCCTGCTAGACAAAAGCACACTTTGGTTTTCTGTTTCATACACGTCTAATGCATTTATCTATAAAATATTTTGGCTGCCTTGGCTTGTTTTTCTTAGTAAGCAATCCCATTTTCCAGGCACTTACAGAACATGCCCATAGGTAGATTTGGCACCAATAGCCATAGTATTTGACCAACAGATGGTCCCTTACCTATCTTTTTTCCTTCCCCATATATATTATGTAAAGGATTCTAATAGGTGTCATGAGACCATGAATTAGTAAATGCATACAACTGAGTAGTATGTATACTACATACACACAGTATTTCCTAGCTATTTTTGACAATGATGTTAGCTGTCCAGATGTTGAAATAAATATTGGTGACTTTAAAATCCCTAATCTATGGTTTAAAACAAAAGACGGACAACAGACTTGAAGATTTAGGTCTGGGTTATGTTATTAGAGAGATGAAGCCTGTTAGCAGGGATTTCTCGATGCATTTTTCTATCTAGCAATGACCTCCTGCTGTAAAGCAGGCGCTGCGCAGCTCCTGGCAATCCTCATCCCTGAACTGTGAACTCAAAGTTCCTCTCTTTGATTTACTGAAAATGGTTTCAGAGCGCGCCCCGCAGTCAGCCGCTCTTGTTCAGATGCCTCTGCGCATGGAGAAGACAGCTGGAAACGGCTCATGGCGTTAACTACAGCTACTGAGGGCCACAACCGTGTTCTCTTTGATTTCGGGTAAGATTTATACACTGTGCCACCTATGGCCAAAGTTCAGCGTAGCAATTAAAAATCTTTAAATCAACTTTTTGGAAGGCCTCTTTGATTGGGTTTCCACGCTCTGATTTGTGACATTTGCATTCACCCAGCAGCAGAGGTGCTCCTAACCAGAAAGAGCAAAATCCTAAAAAGCCATCAACACACCTAACGGAACTTCTTTTAAAAGAGACTTGCGCTGCACCTGAGCAGGGAGCAAAAAGCACTCAGAAGCCTCATACTACGTATGGTACCTGTGCACCCAGCTCCTCCAGATGAGGACCAAAGTCCTTTTCTGTTAATTCCAATAGAATTGGAAAATTCCAGCTGACGAGCACAGCTTGTTTGGTAGGGTTTCAAGTAGCTTTTAATAGCACCTCATATTGATTATACTTGGGGAAATCCCAAGATGAAACTCACTTGTGCTCTTACCAATGTTAATCATTGCAAAACATCCTACCCTGACCAGAGCTGAAAACTAATCTGCATTCCATATAACAAGGTCTCTGTAAAACCACTTTGTTCTGGGCTATGCTTCCTCACTAAGCTATTCTACCTCTCAACCACCACCCTTACGAGAAAAACGATGGCTAAACAAAGCACTTCACTAAGCTAATTTAACCCAACTTCTAACAAAAATTGTATGCATGGTAAAAGCAGCACAAACAATTTAGCGTCTAGAAGAATGCAAGAGCTTTCAAAAAGCAGTGTCTTACATGCAAATAAAGGAACTCCATGAAAGACATAACCAGCAATTTGTCCAGTGTAATTCAGTTAACCTTTTCCATCTAGCATGTAAGTATCAGATTTGTAGTTATAAAAGGAATATACACCTTTCTGTACAAATCTACACACTTCCAAATATCAAATCAAATTACTAGTAGTTTAAAGGGTTACCCTTCTTACATGCATGCATGCAAAAATACATACTGCTTACTAAGCAGTTCTGAATGAGAGTGCAAGCCCACGTACGGTTAACTGAACCTCTGGACAGCAGACTTGCCTTTTTTGGTAACCTCTCAAAGATACCTTTTAGTTACCTTCCTTAAACCTAAGCCCTGATTCCCAGACTGCAAAACAACTGTCAGAGACGCACCAATTCCACCCCTTTCCTTTGTCTACCCTGCTGAATTTCACAACACAGAATACGCTGTAAACCAGTTAACTGAACCCTTTATAAAACATTATTCACAATGTTTGAAAATTAGGGGGGTGTGTGTGTGTGTGTGTATAAAAGTAAACCCCTACCACCATCATAGGAAGCCCATGTATTAGTGTATTCCAAAAGGAAGAACCATCCTCAGTGTCCAGAGAAATATACCACGAAACATTCTGTATGCAAAGATGACTAAGTACACCAGTCTTGAACATGGAGAATTCTTACGGATTTGAGCCAGACAGGATCATAAAAGCTTTTGGCTGCAAATGTTGCAGAATACCATCTGGTTTCATGGAACAACTTATTTTTCTTCCCGTTTATGCTTCCAGAAATAAATTGAGGGGGGAAAAAAAGGAAGAAGAAAAAAAAAGGACCTGTTCTTCTTATACAAATTATATCCATAAGTTATTCCAAACAGGCATAAAATACTTCAATCTTATTACAGAACAAACAGAAAAACAGAGCCTAACTCTTGGCATACAAGTAGCAGTAAACAGAATGCGTAGTATTCAGAAAAAGGATAAGAAGGAAATGTTAAAACCCAAGTTCCTAAAAATGCAAACAACAATTAATCAGACCATGCTAAATTACCTGGTTAAGTAACAGCATGTGCTGGGTTTGGCTGGGGCAGAGTTATTTTTCGTCATAGTAGCTAGCATGGGACTGTGATTTGGATTTGTGCTGCCAACAGAGCTGATAACACAGGGATGTTGTTACTGCTGAGCCGAGATCATCAAGTCCAACCCCCCTGCCAAAGCAGGCTACCTAGGACAGGTCACACAGGTTGGCATCCAGATGGGTCTTTAATATCTCCAGAGAAGGAGACTCCACAACCCCCCTGGGCAGCCTGTCCCAGGGCTCTGTCACCCTCACTGCGAAAAAGTTCTTCCACATATTGTGTGCGCAGCTCTTGCTTTATTTATTAAACAGTCTGTCAACCCACCAGTTCTTTCACTTTTACCCTTTTGATTCTGTCCCCCATTCCATCAAATGAGTGAGCAGTTGCAATGTGCGTAGCTGCTGGCTGGGGTTAAATCACAACACAACAGACTCGCCACCCCTCTGTTTTTAAACTCAACACAACAGAACCTTTAGTATGAGAAATAAGATTTTTCTAATACCCAAGAACAAAAATTCTGACTGTTTCCTTACTCAAGCTCTCAGGGTTAACGAAGTCAGAGAAGAAAAACTTTTCCAGTGAAGTAAACACCACCAGAAGGAAAACGTGGCTAATGGGGATAAGGCTGAAACTCAGTCTTATTATCTAGTGTTCTTTAGAAATATATTCTATATGTAGTGTACAACTTTAGTCCAATAAAATATGACTAATAAGACTAAAAGGGTTTCCCTACAGTAGAAGGTAGCATTTTATAGGATGCATTTAGTGTAGCTCATAGTACTAGATGTACAGCAGTTTTTCCAAATTTTGTTCAGGGGGAGCTGAACTGCTGAAGAAAACAAAGGCTGATCTCTTCATTAAAGCAATTCCCTGAAACTGTAAAATTTCCTGTATACTAGGAACTGATTGAAGTGCTCTTATTAAGTATGACACCAACATCAGCTCACCTGTCATTCACTTAACTTCTTAGGCATTGCTACAGCCTTGAAGAAAGCATGTAGATATTTTGTATCCTGCATAAATCAAGGAGCTGTTTATTAAAATGCATAACCTGACATGATGACAAGACTGACACCTTAAGGAAAGCCTGGCACTTAATCCTTTTTTTGAACCATTGCCTGACATATCTGAGTAGAAAGAGAACTAAGTAGCACTTTAACAGTTAAGAAATGGGTGAAATGGAAATTTGGTACTCAAAAATATGCCTACAACCTCAGCTAGCTGACTTTGGATATGTCTTCTAGTTTCCAGCAATTGTAATTTTACAGTGTGAAAGGTCTGTATGTATGTTGATATAAGTCAGCACTGAAATGGCTATTCTGCGATTGTTTTCTAACATAACATTTATTCTTATTTTATAATGGTACCAATTAGAGAAATACTAAGGCTCAAACCTTAACTGCAAAACACAATAATACTTTCCAACTGCTAGACTGGTTGCATGTAGATCAATTCAGTCTGCTTTGAAACTGCTGCCAAATTTTTTTTTTTTTGAGTATTAACTTGCTTGTAATAGAACCCCCAGCAGAGGGCTTAAAACCCAGACAGGTTTCCACGGGCTATAGGCACCACAAAAGAGAGTAACACTTTCCCTTTGAAAACTACTTTAACATTGTTAAAAGATCCCCCAACAAAGGGTGGAGGGAAGTACTACAAGATGAAAGCATCACCCTCCCCAGCATCATCATCCTACCTTTGAGAAAAAACCCTTCATCCATCCTTGTTCCTCTAGACCAGGAATGTAGCTACTGACCAACAAAATCATGTGTCTCAGACAAAGATGTGAAATTGGGACCAAGTTACTTTCATGTAATCTATTGATACTATGGTAAACGATCAAAAAATCCTTGGAATATTGCTACTGAACTCAACATTCACTCTCTGGTTGATTGAATCAATTTGTTACATTCTTTTTTAGACATTTTTTTCCTGTTGTTCAGTTTATGCTAATAAATGTTGGAGGATAAGATTAAATAAAACATGCAGATTTACTTGCAGAGTGAGATTTTAAGTCAAAAAAAGCACTGCAAAGTTTTTACCTAGTAGCACCTTTAAACCTGCCTGATCATAAATAGCAGACCATGCCAGGAACAGCAATGATGCCTGACAGCTAATAGCTCTTTACTCATGACTGCCTGTTTTTCACAACTCACATTATGCCATTTCCTCTAAATTGGAAGTGTTACCACTTAATCCCTATCTTATAGTTGCATCTTACTAGAGGAACAAACTTTACCAGCTTCAACTGGACCATACTGTGAACTTGTATTTTTACTACGTATTTCATTGGAATGATTCCCAGGGATCCTTGGACTCTGGAAACCTCTTGCCTAGTTCTGCTGTTCTTTTACATTATTTCAATTCCATGGTTTTAGAACTTCAGGTCTGTTTCTCTCTTCTTTTTGTACAGGCATGCCTCCGCTCGTGAGTTAGTTTGGGTCATGAGGGTACTTTAAAGATCGTACCCACTAACAGTAATATGTTTACATCACAAAGTAGACTGTGAGTACACAAACTGAATTCTTTTTGGGTTAAACCATGCTGGAAAGTTCAGAGTGAACCTAACGTGCTCCATCAACTTAGAGGTACTCAGTGTAGAGGGCTAGAAAGAAGGTGGTGTGAAGGAAATTCAGGAAAACACATACTACAGCTATCAGGTCCTCAGCACCAACTGTCTTGCTCTACACAAACAGTTTGATGGGGCCATGCTCCTTACTGGGGAGCCTGTATTGCTCTTTGCACATCCTAATTTCCCTGGTTTCTTCCATCCTTTCCCTACTGTGTTTTCTCCCCGTTAGTGAGAACTGCTATCTAACTTCATCCAACTAAATTTAGTCCAATAACTATCTTGCTGGGGCTGCAATCTACTTACTGATCTGCAAAGACAGAGTCGTTTCAAAACGACTGCCCAACATCAAGTTTCTAAATTCACACTTTCTACTAAACAAGTTAACCTGATCTTCAAAGGTGTCCCCTGAATCATGGAGAAGTTACTTACGCTCTCTTGTGAGCTGGTGCTCAAATAACACATCTGTAATACGATTAAGATCATTTAATGGCAGACAAGAGACAGTAATAGCCCAGCTTTCACTTTAAGGATTGATTTTGAAACAGGGTAGCGGGAGTGGGTTTCATGTGACCATTAGAAGAGTGGAAAAAGCAAGCACGGCTGATTGGCACCACGAGATCCTGAGGTTCAGTGAAAGAGGATGGTACGTTATCACATACACACCGTACTTCTGAGAACAGAACTTCATATACCTAGTACTCAGCCAATTAAGTAGCAATCCAACTCACTGACCGCTGGTAATTATAAAAAGCACTAATTATAAAGTGCTGGTTCACACCAACACAAACACTTTCATGATGTATCTTACTGCGACAGGAGCTACATAGCCTCTGAAGTACTGTTACAGAATATTACATAAAAACAGATGGCATTTGTTTTAAGACAGCCTTATAAGTCCTGAAGTCTGATTATCTCATGCACTTAATACTACTTTTGCATAGGAACAGTGCTACTTTACAATTTAAGCAGTCAAGATGAACAATAATAAATCATAATAATAATGAAAACTTTCTCGACCTTTCTGAAAGAAGTGAGTTGAAGCCTTTTTTCAGTAGTCTCTTTTTCTTTCCCCTTTTTTATTCCAGGGGAATATATGTGACCTTCTCTCGTTATCTATTTTGTTACTCAAACAACAGGGAAGGGTCTGCAAAGTTTTACTGGCAGAGTACTCATCAGCAGAAGTTAAAAGGAGCAGACCAGAACGTTTGTGAGCAAGATTTGTAAGGATTTCCATGGAACACGAATAAGGCCATAAAGAATTTAAAAAAAATTAATGACAAAAATTAATCATAAGGAGAATGATTTCCCAAACAAATGTTTTTCATTTTTAAAAAGAACTTTTAAGAAATGTTTGCTTTTAAGGACACATATTTTGAATCAACATTAATTTTATTTTGTAGTAGTAACAAGGTGCTATTTCCTAGCTGGAGCTTCAAAGGCATGAGTTGCTGAGACAGAGGTTACACAGCTGTTTCAAGGAAGCACTGAAGTGCGATCTTAACCATTCCACATATGACTACATCAGAATGCCTCCTGTAGACAATTATGCCGAGCAGTTATATCTAGACTTCCACAGCAGCTTATCTATCTTAGTAAATAAAAAACCCCAAGCATGTGATAGTCAGAGGGATAAGATTAAAAGAAGGATCCATTACATTTGCATCCTAACACTTAGAACTGCACTTGCTTAACAGAAACTTGCCCGGGAGTCTTCAGGCCATGCAGACTCTCAGCATACCTGCAAGTAGCTACAGGTTAAATGCACAAGGTTCCCATGGACTCGTGTCTCGAGTACCAGGGAGGCAAGGCTAGAGAGAAGAAGGATTCACACGTTTACCTGATAGCCCCTACTTGGTAAGGAAGAAATGTAGAAGGCAACACTTCGTATGTGAGAATGCCTGCCTCACGCTTCAGCTGAAAATGTGATAGTCTTACACATTACCTGGCATATTTTAAGGAAATTTATATATAAATAGGACAGTGTCCTTAGTGTGCAGAAGCAACAGCACATCACATTGTGTGGGGCGTAAAGACCAAACTCTCCAAGCTTCTCCCAGGCATTCTATTGCCTTTCAAGTTCCCACTTAATGCATAAACCTATGGAAACATGGAGGGGGAGGAAAGGGAAAATTCTGCAAGTCTCATTTAAACCTCCCAAGGAACTTGTCTGCTTTGTTCTTAAGGCACAATGAACTTGTACACGCAAACTGTCCTGAAGCATCCAGGTAGAACTCATTACTCCCATTATTTTAACATCCTGCCTGCAATAGGAGAACAGCATTGAAGACCAACAGCTACCGGGTCCTCAGAAAACAACTTCAAAGAACCTTTTTGTACAGATGCAGGACATTTTTGTGCAATTTATGATCCTTGTACCAAATTTAACATTGTCAGAGCAACTGAAGGTAGTAGCAACTGTGCACACTTGGAACCAATGCCCATGTGACATGGGAGGAGAAGAGGTAAACATGCACAGACTTCCAGTAGTTCTATGTTCACAGAATGGTGACAAGTGTTCTAGAAGCAAGACACAAGTAATGGATGAAGCAGTGATGATAAAAAAAAAAAAAAAATAATCAAGCATTTCACTAATGGGACTCTCCCCATTCCTACACCTTCCAACAGGTCTCCACCCAGCCCAGCGTCCTCTGAGGAGAGGAACAGAAAGAGCTGAAGAAAAAACAAAACAAAAAGCCATCAACAACAACAACAAAAAAACCCCCAACCAATCCCAAGAGGAGGAACAATAATCAACATAAATATCTAACTACTCTTTTCAAAAAAAGCTTACTAACCACGTCAGAAACTAAAAAGTAGAGGCTGATAGGGTACTTTCCTCAGAGTTGTGGGTGGAAGAACAAAGCAATAATTTCAAACAGCTTCCCATGATACAAAGGCAATCCAGAAGATAAGCACAGTACTCTGCAGTCCAACATAAACAAAAATAATCAGAAAGCCATCAAGGTCCAGATTATTCAAGAAAGTCAAATGCAGACAGATTTGATGCAAGAACTTAAGAGTTGTTTGGTAGGAAAAAAAGCCAACATAAAATTAAAATTTTCCTTTAAATAAACAATGTATGTGAAGCAATATAATAATGAAATTCTTATACTCAGCAAAATATGTTTCCAACAAGTATAATTTTTGTTACGGTAGTATCCACTACAAAGTAAACCAGAAAGTTCTGCCCCGCAATTCAGAGTTAAAGAAATGTCTCAAAATTACCTATTTGAGACAATTTTTCTTCCTTGTATTTGATTTTATATAGACATTTAGATTCAGGGTTGACAGGAAGCCAGAGGTGCCACAGACACACACGAAGGACAAATACTTTAATCATAAACTGAACTGTCAAGATTATCGCATCCTGTAAGAAAGTTTTGTTACAGTAAGACTTACAGGTCCCTTTGCTTCAAATACTCCTCTAACAAGGGAGCCCTAGAATGCAGGCTTACTGAATGTTTGAGTTTTTCTATGCTAGTAGGGGGCTGGGGGGAAAGCAGCTTTTGCAAGACCTTTATGTTACATCTCCCACAGGAATCAGCTAATCACTCAGTTAAATACAGTCTTCAGTATACCCAGTGCCAGTCTGCTTGTTTCTTGGACAAGGGAGGAAGGATTAAAAGGATAAGAGGTTGCATGACAAAAATAAAGTTCTTAGCATTGGCTTGGTTTGTTACCTATGATACATCTTTGAAGACAGAAAAATGATTAAAAATTATTCTTGAAAGTAAAATAGTTTATGTACAACAGAAGCAAAGACACATTTTGTATCAATGATCTAGTAAACTAGCGAACTGTCCCTTAACTGTGTTTCCAAAATAAAGCTTTCAACCATATGCTCCTTAAAGATCTGGAAGAGCAGCCTTGTTTATTAGAAAGTGTAACAAATATATGCAATTAAAAGAAAAGCCTGGCAAAAGAGATACCATTTCATTACAGTATGCAGTGCTATTTCCAATGGAAAAGGGTCAAATTCCAAATGAAACTAACAGAAAACCAAAAATGTCTATGGTGTAAAGACCATCAATGAACATATTTAAGAAAGTAAACCATGACGTGATGTCTATTTGAAGTTTTATTGATGGGAATGCAAATATAACTGCAACATATCACAAGAACAGTTCATAACATGTCATTAAAAGCAGTTCTTAAAAACATCTGCAATCATCTATAACAAATACACTGAATATCTGAATCCTTGTGTCTTAAATAAAAACATTCCTCTAGAAGCCTATTCCAGACGGTTACTAAAAGCCCAACATCAAACTTCACAATAAAAAAGTTGCAGAGACATGTAAAAATGGGCACCTAGCATCAGTAGGTATCTCATGCAGCTTTATTTCAAGAACTGAGTATTCTTTCTCAGGAAAAGAAATACTCCCATTTGGTCAAAAGTTGTCCCCCCAAAAAAACAGAGGGGCATTTCCTGATGCCTAATTATCACCTAAAACTCAAATGAATGCAGATGTTTATTGTTAACACAAGTGGTTTTTTTTTTTAAATATGCTCTCCAGTCACAAGATTCAATGTAATTTGCATACCTGAGGTGCTATATTATCTACATTCAGTTTTCCTGGAAGCGATACTAAAAGAAAACAAGTCAACACAGTGTATTTCAGCTGAAGTGTTCGTTTTCTTTAAATCGTTCTTCCTTCCCAAGGACGTCACACACCTGCTGACAGAGTCTGTGAAAGAACACCATGCATCTTTTATTTCTCTCTCATGTCTTCAGTGCTTGGATCTGATCTGTTAATAAAAAGAAACAGTTGGTCTTAACACAAGATGAATTATTCCCATATTTTGCCTTTTGAGAAATGGAACACAATATTGTCCAGGCTACTGAACTACTCCCACAGATGTTCTGGTGTAGTTAGAAGAATGGGGGACAAGACAAGAGTTTTCTCAACTTGCTTTCATCCAGTTCTGAAATTCCTCCACAGACAAGTTGTTTCTCCCAAATGCTGCTAATTATCAGGAAGGCTTTTCCACACAATTCAATTTTTAACTTTTTTCAGGTAACTTTGATGAGAATAAGGCCTGGAAGTTTACTTTATGATGCATGCATTTCAATTCCTTGTGCACATTTCAGCTTCCACATAGCTGAATGTGAATTAACTCCCCCACAGGAAAGGATTTACAGTTTGGTTTCAAATAACTTGCATGAAAATGTCTTTTCTCTCAGTAGCCACATCTCGCCATGCTGTTGCCTGATTGCCACTTCGCAATTCACTTCAAATACTTCCTTAGTTAGCATAAATGCACTGCATCCTCATTACAAAGTGTGGAAATCAGCACAATTTCCCCCACTAATAGGGAACAAGAGCTGGGTATAAACTGTTGTGAAATGGATTAGTCTGACCCTCCCGACGATGCGTTGTTGCAATAGCAACCCCATCGCAAAATAGGGAAATAGCAAACTCAGTCTTCACTAGGGGAAAAAAAATAAATGGCAAAGCCTTCTGCCTTGGCCACCCCAAATCTACCTGTGAACTACCTGTAATGGGTCTACAAAAGGTTACTGAGGAAAGCACATCAAGACTGTCAACAAGGAGAACTTTGCATTCATTAACCAACCAGGTGTTGCTTCCTCCATGGAATTTTATGGCATCCACAGGCTGTGATTTAGGGACCATTAGAAATAACTTGAGTTGTTCTGAATATTTCTGTCTAGCACTCTAGGAATTAGGAGTAGAATCATAGGAAAAATATGTTCTTGAAACATCAAAGCCTTCATCCCTTAAAAGTGTAACTGCCAAACTGCAGGTGCTTAAGCAACAATACAGGTTAAACCCAACTCCTCTTAAGTTTTGGGGACACTGAGCCAGGAAGTCAAGAGAAATTCTTTTAAATAAAGTCCATCCATGAGGAATTTCAGCTCAGAAAAATCAAGAAGTTTAACAGTCCATGTGAAGTGAGTAACTATGAAGAGCTATGTGACAGCAGAAGCACCTGCTTATTCTGCTTAAAAATCTATACATGCAACTTAAATATTTTGGCAGAAAATCTTTAGGCAAGCATTTGAGACCCTTTTAAGTAGCTTGAACTCACATACAAAACCATTGACTCAAAATCTGGACTGAAACTTAGGTGGGTCCTCTAAGAAGCAGAGACCTTGAAAATCTCAGGAAAATACGACAAAGTCAGAACAATGCCTGAAATTAGGAAAAAAAAAGGTGGTTTGGAATCAACCTCTCTTAACAGGATACAGAAGTGTAGGAAACTCACTAGAGGCAGAGGATGCATCCCTTCCCTTCTGTAGGGCAGTAAAATACACTTGTAGAGACAATAGTCTTGGCTAGCAGCCCTTCCCCTGAAAACGTGACCAAATGCTTTTGTACTCCTTGATAACGGAGTAAAACAACCCATCTATTCCTAATTAGCAGGAAGGATTCCAAGTGGAAAGGACAGTCTGGTATCCACAGAAAAGTGGAGACAGGTCACATGAGGCACAAAGCCGGATGCCATTTCGCTGTGTTGGGAAGGGAATGAGCGCGGTGGCGCTGACTCCGGAGCACCGCTGACATCTGGCGGCTGCCACAGCACAGAACACGCCGGTGCAGGGAAACCGCCCGGCAGGTTCGGGTTATACTACGCTACGTTTACAATGCACGCAGCGTAATCTAGGGAGCTAAAATTACAGCGAGTCTACCGAAGCAATACCACGCCTCTCTACTCTATACATCCAGCAGTACGTGGGAGGACGAAAGAGACCAGATCCGTACCAACATCCAACAGAAAGAATATACAGCATCCATGCCAAGTTTGTAATTAAGAATTCATATGTAATACAGCACCTAAGCTGGATCTGGTATTTTCTATGTATTTATGACTGTCTGCATACGCTATGATCATTTTAGTGTAAACTGTTCTTATTTTGTCTCTAAAGAATTGAAGTTGAATAATCAAAACTAGCACATTTGTCTGTGTACTTTGCTTATTTTTCTAGCCTGTTGATTCACCATTTCCCTGGTGAATTAACTCCCTATGCTTTACATAACATTAATTTATGTAAAACCGGGGCAGGACAGTAGGAATAAGTCAAAGATCAAACTGAACTGCCACAATAATAAACTGAAGTGTGAGAACATCCTGTATTAGTATTGTTTACAAGAAAGCATGACACTGTTTGCAAGAGTATGCATTTCTATTTTGTAGCACACACTTTTGTCAGAGAAACCGATGTGACCTTTAGCGTACATTAAGGAACTAAATGAAGGGTGAACATGAAAGAGAGCATCAGTACTCACTGTGTAATTTGATCTGACAGCAAAAGTGGACAGAAAAAGGGAATAAAGAAAGAAACTTAAAAAATGAAAGAGTTTAACAAAATGAAAATAGAGTAAGAGAATTACATATGATATACCTTGCAGCCAATCTACACCTTCTTGTAATCCTTCTCCCTTAAGAGCATCACTGGCACTGAAACAAACAAATCAAATTACAAAAACATTGTAAAATTCCAGTTTTAGTACTCTTATCACTATACTTGATGCTACTTTGCCATTCTGTCAGTTACAACTAAACTTTACGCAAGTTTTGTTCACACGGAGAAGGCTGCTTCTCAGACAATACATTCCAGAGTACCTTCCCTATATGGAAACGCTATGTCAAGATGTGATCTACTTAAATTCCGGTTTCAAGGCAGAAGAATTGTCCCTAGAACATGAGGGGTTCTGGAACTGCTCCTACACAAGACAGCCACATAGGTCTGCTGCACCTCAACTTAGATACCTCCCTCTTCAGACTATGCTGTAAAAAACGTTTACCGCCTAGAACAACAACAGCAATGAAGCAGCACCTTTTCTCCTCCCAGGCAGCTCCTCTACAGAACGAGGATGCTGCAGTACTGGAGGAAGAAAGCATAGCATGTACACACTTCATTGTAAAAGGAGCCCTAGGGCTGTCTGTTAATATATATTAATACTAAGCTACACCGTGGGCAGTATAAATCTACCTTTTGAATCACAAGGGGGCTTACTGTTTAAAAAGCCCCTCATTCTACATTTTATGAAACCTAGCACAGCAGTGACCCTTGACAGCTACTGTGGTTAGCTATAAAATTACAAGTAGCCTGGGAATTCATCAGAGTAATTTCCGAGACCAAAAGCAGTGACCTTAAAACAACACCCACTTAATAAAGTTTAAATATGAGTCTAAATGGGTCTAAATCAAAAATTCTAGTTTTCAGCAGCATTTAGCTGCTGTTTTTATTTATAGTTTCTGAGGACTTATATTAAGACAAAAATCTTCTAAACACTACCAGATAAAAGGAGAGCTTTTTTCCTTGTGAACACTGGCACAACATACTTTATATTTATATGAAATATTACATCCTTCAGCATGAAAAGTCACTAGCTCCTACAACCAAAAAACCCCACAAACATTACATCGTACGAAGAGTATGGTGCCCCTCTGCATTCACCCGGGAACAGCTTACCAAATGGCCTTTCAACAGTAGTTTACTAAAACATCTGCAGAGCTGGAGAAAAAAACCAACCCTAACTCTAAAGGTTTTATTGTTGATGTTCTTAAACCTGCAAGACAAACTAGCAGCAGCCCTCTGATAACGGTTCTCTTCAATTTCCCAGCAAAAAATAATAGCAGCTATTCTTCTGGTAAGTACACTGCTTTCCGATTTCAGTGGAAATTCTCCATTTCATTATTTGGGTAAAGGTTCTATTGTGAAAATTTTCAAGACCCAGTCTGTGTGAATGCATTGTACCTTTACAACAAGTGGCATAGCAAGTACTGTAACACTACTACTGTTTCCACATGTGGCAGCACAACATTTTACCTGGTTGATTTAATTTTTGTTACTTAATTCTGAATGGCATGATAGAGCTAAGGTAAAATGTACAAAGCAATATCAACAAAAAGGTAGAAAAAGGGAAATTTACCAGATGTGCCAGGGCTTGTCTTTGATGTTTTCTAAGGACAGTAACTGGGACACTTTCACTGATGATATTGCATCCCTGAGGTCCATCTTGTTAGCAAAGAAGAGAATAGGCAGTCGGCGGTGCTTAATATCTAGGCATGAGCAGAAACAGAACTATCACAATATTGTGCGACACTTACCAATCTCTACAAGCAATAAGCTACCAACAATAGAGGAAGAGATTCTGCTCACCTGTAACTGCACTTCTCTGGAGGTTGTATCCTACCCAGATGCACACTGTTGGGTCACATGGCCTCTGACGCATGCTTCAAGAATGCTCACAAGCTTTCTTTCTGGCAGGTTTTGGGATCTTCCACCCCCTCTCCCCCTACCTTATACATACATTTAAAGCTGCAGGTATAAATTGCTGGTGAAGCTGAGGCACAGGTGATGAAACGACTGCCTACAGATGTTTATTTACTACAGAGCTCCGCTTAGTGAGGACTGAATGTGCAAAACGAACGGAAAAATGACTTGTGTTCATTCAAAACCTCAACACAATAGTTGCATAAGGGTAGCATGAATTATACTTTAGCATCCTGGAGGGGATCCATAACCTTTTAAAATAAGAAAAATACACATGCTTGGACATCCCTAATCCTACTTTTACCTGGAACACAGACTTATTTTCCAGAAGCTCTTCTCAGCTAGCAGTGAGAACTACAGACCAAACCAAGTACACAGGCAATTTCTGGCATATTTACACACTCAAAAGCTCAAACCTCACTGATTGCCACAAAATACCACACAGTCATTATAAGGAAACAAAGTATACTTCTCTTCAACCGCACAGATGTCAAACTGCCCACAAAGTAGCTGCACCAAGACTATCTGTAACAATTTTTCACATAATTTAAACAAAGGATGAATTACAGGATTAGAGAAAATCTACATTTGAGCCTATCAATCAATCAATTATCGATGGGAAAAGAACTGAAAAACTCCCCTATGATGAAAATTGCTACATAGGCTTTTTTAAAATTATTTTTTAACAGTAAAAATAAAAGGTCACTTCACATAGGAAACAAGCTAAGGTTTTATTTAAAAACTTCAAAAATAAATCAGCTGCCCCTGCTGGGGAGGGTTGAGCAGTGAGGGGAAAACAGCAAAAACAAAAAACCCAACAGTCATATCTGAAATGGTTTGAACCTTCTTAATTTTGTTCTTTTCAACCCCTTCACTGAACCTTTCCACAAACTTGGTGAAGATAAGGCTATCTACCCATACCCAGACATCATGAGTGCTGACCAAAACGCCAATGATTGTCACAACTAGTAATCCTGTTTGGAGCTATTTTTCCCTCTGATACCCTCTAAATACAAATCAAGGCCTCAAAATACAAGCACATATCATTAAATACATATTCATGTGTATTAATTGAATAATACATATAATTAAATATCTGTTTTGATTGTGTAGTTGAAGAGTTTTTGTGTCTCCTGATTGAAACTTCTACATTAATCTATAATATAATTAAATAAACTCTTATACCCACAGGTTGCAGGTTATGGATATGTTAAAAACACAGAAATTAGTTGACATCACATATGCAAATAGGCCAGTTAATCAAGGAATTTTCAGTGGGGTTTTTTAAAAACAATTAAAAGCGACACAACCTACCCACATAGACTTATAAATGTATTTAGCAAACCTCTTAAAGCATGAAGTGGTCACAGAAATTTACATTTACCTTATGACATGGTTTCCTGCCATGTGTTATTTCCCCACCACCACAGTTTTTAGTTACGAATTGAAAGCTAACATTTCCTACTTATAAGTTAACACATTAAAGAAATGTAGATGAGTGATATATGTAATTTCATACAAGGAACTGCAAGTTCACAGGAATTTAAATTTATTTAGAAGCATGTGCCAGAGGTCAAGTGACCCAAGAGTCAGTATCTAAGCAAAGTAATCTACAGACTATCTTGGAAAATGCTGAAGAATGAAGTTTGATTAAAAAAAAAGTGTTCATTAAACAAGCCAATATTTGTACAGTGCATTGACCACTTATGTAAGTAAAAATAATCTATAGTTCTGATTCACAGAACAGTGAGAGTTTGTATAACTTCTAAGCCTATTAATGGTTCACAGTACATATTCCCTTTCAGCTGACAACCTCAAGCAAAGTCTGGCAAGAGGGAACTGTTTCTGTTTTACCAAAGGATTGCTAAACCTTAAGTAAGCAGGTGAATTTAAACCACTCCAGGAGGTTCACAGAGGCAGAAGCATACATGGGGAAAAAGTTCAATAAGCAGGAAGAAAAGTGGAACAGCAATACAAATTAAAATATTGATACAGTAAACCAGTTATATATTGATGTTTATCATACATTACTACTAGAAGGATTTTTTTCCCCTCTTTGGTTCTCATGGTTGTGACCAATCAAAATCCAAACCAATACCAATTGCCCTTTCCTGGCTCTAGGGAACATACTAGGTGGCCATAGCCACTGTCTTTCAGAACTACAAGACACAAACACATATATCAACAACTGAACAGCGTTGAACTGCTAGATTAGCATATATAACCTTAAATTAATGCCTAAATAAAAGCCCCACTTAAGCTTGCATCTCCCCAGACTTAATATTGTCAGTCTTTTGTCTTCTAATAAACCAGAAACTTGTTGCAGCAGTCTTTACCTCACACCCTTGGTCCTGTGTGGTTTCCTTTTTACCAACAGAATTACCTTTTACCAGTGTTGTTAATACCTGCTTTGGTACAAAGATCTCTGGGCTTTACATAATCCACCTGCAGCCTTTGGTTCACCTCATCCCCCCCCCCGTGACCCTTGCAAGAGTGTCAGTTCAGTATCATGAAATGCAGAGAGCTCAGTCAACTCGCACACACTCAGCTAGCGCACCTCTGTGGATGAGCTAATGTGGTACATGCAGTCTGAATGGAACATGTGACATCATTGTCCCGCTCACATGTTATTTTTCCTGGTTAGAAATGCAGCTTCTCCTCTCTTATTCATCCAGATAGCCCCTCAAGTTAAGGCTCTACCAGGTTAAGAAATTACAGGACTATTTCACTTTTAGATTTCTTGCATGTAGTTTTATACCCTGGTTAATCAGAGCAACTACCTAAAGTGCAGGAAGTCAAGAATCAGAATCACATATTGCTTACAAAAACATTCCAGTTAAGTTGGTGATATGGAAGGGCAAAGCAGCAAAGAACTGAGGGATCTCAGACCTTAAAAAAAAGTGTAGCCTCATGTAAAAAACTGAACCAAAATAACACCCGCCACCCTGATTGCAAATCCTCTCATTTCCTCTTCCATCCCATGTATCCTTGCACAGGCAATTGAAACTGACTGGTCTAATTATCCATCCTTATTTCTGGCTAAAGCATAATAAAAGAGATAATGAAAGTGAAAAAAAATTAAAACTTACATTAATTTGCTATCTTCATTAAAATAATCCACACAGAGAGATAAAAAAAAGCATGCATTCATTGTCACATACAGGCTTTCCAGCTTCCAGAGGGCAAAAGTTTATTCTTCCTCAAAACAATACAACTTTTGATCTATATTGATTAAAGAGACTGACCCAACTCAGCATAGCAAACTGAAGTCTAATCAGTTTGTAAAAATAAAGAGGTATAAAGACCCCCCCCC
>VZTU01024173.1:63725-73807 GCA_013400835.1 Zapornia atra
GACTATTACTGTTCTAGTATTCAGGAATGGCTGAAGTATTTACAAAGTACTCAGAATGCAGATAGTGCTGCATACGGACTTCTCTTATGACAACATGACAAATATGGAGACAAAAGGGGAAAAAGCCTCCTCACCTGGATGATTCAGAAGGGTGTCAAGTTCTTCTTTAGCCACAACCATTCTTAATTTGTCACTGCTATCAATGACAAAAATAATGGCTTGGCCTTCTCTGCATAACATAAAAAGAGCAAAGAGGCAAATTATAGGTTCTCTTAAACTGTGATTAAGAAAAGGCTTCAGAAGAAACACCAGAAGAGTGAACAAACCTGATTTTTTCCCCCCTCTAATTTCTGTGGGGTTTATTTACAATTAACATTTGAATCCAGCCTTATTTCTGAAATTCAGTCTTTTGGGAACCTGCACAACTTTGAGACATGAAGTTGTTAGCTCTGTGACTCACACAAGGTTCAGTTCACACAGGCACTTCAGAAAAGCTTGCTTACTACTGAGGCAGGAAAATGAACTCTGAAAACCAACTGCTATTCTGACAATGTGGTCAGACAGCCAAAGAAAATCTCAAAACAGGTTTTCATAGAAATTCTATATTTCCTACACTAAAACAAGTTTAGAGAAAGATCAGCTACCTTTTAAGGAAAAAACCCAAGCCACCTGTTCTATAGTTAGGCATCACGCAGATTAATTCAACTTCTACAAAAGTCTGCGTGAACAGGATTTTTGTTCTGAATAGTGGGTAAAAACTCAACTATTTCAAATCATTAAGACTTCCTGCAGGTAACATGACTATAGTCACAACACAGATATATAACTCTCTCTCTAAAATATTCAACTCATTATTTCAGGGTATTACTGATAATTTATGACCTCATTTACTGAAACTTATTTGAAATCCAAATAAGATCTGACCAATTCAGATGAGCAGCTAAACACCTATATAAAGTATTTTTAATTTAAGTTTTAATTTAGCATTGCCTTCTTCATTTTATTGCTCTCTGAGACACCACTGCAGACTCATTCTTCACCCCTTAGCACCATCTACTTTTATATTTTAATGTAACAGCAGAAATAGCTTGGCCAGCTTAGAGCTTATACAAGAAGATCCATTCTTTCCTGGTGTATAGAACTTGTAACAGCAAAAAGAGCTTTTGCATATTAGCTGAGAATATCCAAGTAATCTTTACAAGCATACAGTGTTTTTCTAGAGGAATCAGAGTCCTAGCATGCATTTACTACCAAAAAATAACTTTGCAAACCAGCAATAGTAATAGGGACACATAATGAGTTTGCATCTATTAAGGTAAGTGTACTTTGAGGACATTCTAGAAGACAGTTTCAAGCCACCTAAAAAGAAAAAGCTTCAGTACTCCGAAGCAACTACCTTGACACAGATCCTTGATCAGATTTGATTGCCATTTTGCAATTCTTGCAAAATTAAATCTTGCTTAACTTTACAAACTGAACAGTATATTATTCTTGGAAGTTAATCTTAAGTACGTGATTACTGCGCTGGGCCAGGAAGAGAGGCGGATATAAATGCACATTTTACTGTCAACATTACTCAAGAAATTTCTTACTGTGAAAATGAATAAAGCCATTTATGCCACATGGTTACTGCATTGAATACAACAGTAAGAAAAACTATTTGCTTATGAAGTGCTTGGCTAGCATTTTGAGAGCAGCCTAAGGCCATCAGTTATTGAGATCCAGAAGATTTGGGAGACATACATCTAACACTCTTTAACAACGAAGATCTACCTACACAAGCTTTCAAATCGCTAACATATTTTCCACAGAAAGGAGACGAAGTGTTAACCCTCAACTAAAGAATACTTTAAGTTCTATCACATTAAATATTAATATTTAATCAGTATTATAATCTTCAGAATTTCTCTGTTCTGTTTCTCCAAGCTGCGGTTTAACTAATGTTTACCTTATTTAGATCAGCCTCAGGTATTACAGAGTAAGAATGAGATAACATAAATGAAGATTCAAGTTTCATTAGAAGCTAGAGAAACAGAAAATGGTGTCTATAACCAATAAGGCAATACCACAGTATTATCACATACAGCAAAGAGCCTGATTGACCAAGTATTCTTAGATCTTGTTAAGTTCCTATTTACCTGGGCCTTGTTTTCGTTTTCTGAGGTTAATTGCCCTCACCTATAAAAATGTCAACCATCTTTCAGGTCTTAAGTCACTTACCTACAGAAGAACAGGAAAAATAGGAAGCCTAACTCATCTTGCTGCTTTCTAACAAGATTGGTTTTCAGTGTCAGAAATAGTGTCGTCATCAGGACCAGGGAAGTGACTGTCCCCTTGTACTCAGCACTGATGAGGCCGCACCTCAAACACTGTGTTCTGTTTTGGGACCCTCTCTCAAAGACAGACATTGAGGTGCTGGAACATGTCCAAAGAAAAGCGGCAAAGCTGGTGAAGGTTCTAGAGCACCAGTCTTATGAATAGCAGCTGAGGGAACTGGGGTTGTTTAGCCTAGAGAAAAGGAGGCTGAGGGGAGACCTTATCACTCTCTACAGTGCCCTGAAAGGAGGTTGTAGTTGGGTGGGTGTTGGTCTCTTCTCCCAAGTAACAAGCAATGTGACAAGAGGAAATGGCCTCAGTTTGTGCCAGTGAGAGTTTAGATTGGTATTACGAAAGATTTCTTCAGGGAAAGCTGGAACAGGCTGCCCAGGGAAGTGGTTGAGTCACCATCTCTGGAGGCATTTAAAAGATGAGTAGGTATGGCACTTAGGGACCTGATTTAGTGATGATCTTGGCAGTGTTGGGTTAATGGTTGGACTTGATGATCTTACAGGTCTTTTCCAATCTAAATGATTCAACGATTCAGGTTTCGACATTTAAATACTATGCTCCCCAATTTTTGAGTCAGCAAGATGTCCCCAAAAGCATGCTTCATGTTTTGGAACAGAAAGAAAAGTTGTATTTCTCCAGAATGACCTTCTGCCAAACATCAGGTGTCAGTTGTTTCTGAAACATTTCTAACCACTAGATATTATATTTCTGTTTAAGTAACACACACAACAGCTAATATGAACAGCAATGCTTGAAAATAAATGACAGGCTTACTTGTAGTAATGTTCCCAGAGGTTCCTGTATCTCCCTTGACCTGACATATCAAACACTGTGAAAGACAAACTGCAAAGAAAAGTGTATGAGGCACAGAAACAAAGAACAAAACACAAACTATTTTCTATCCTGACAAAAATACCAATGGCTCAACTTGAATCCTAATCAGCTGAGAAAGATTCCTGAAGGAACTCAGTTACTCCATCTGCCTTCAAACTATCCTGCCCAGTTTTGTGGTTTTATTATAGAAATATATCAAAATACAAAAAGTGTTTGTTTATTCTCTGAATAAAAGAGCTAAGCCAATTATAAAAGTACCAAAAAAGCTCCCATTCAGCCTCTCCTTTTACCATTTAGTATCAAATATTGTGGATAGCATAAGTAAATGAAATTCAGGTGAGCCATGACTTTAAACCCACAGCCTGTCATAAATCCTGTCCCTAGACAGGCACCAATAAGATCCAAAGGCTTCTGTACGCAAAATAAAAGGCTTTAAAAAAACCAACTGTACCTCCAGAAAAAAAACATACATTCTGGTCATATCATGTTACCTCAGTTGGTCAAGTGAAAGAGTGTACTCTTCGCATTTTGATCTCTCACCCAAATGCTAAACACAGCAAGTCAACTTAAAGCACATTACATGAAATTCTGATTCATTCCTGAAATGTTTACAGAGGCAATATAGACAGCTATATTAGACCTTCCTGTTTTGGGGAGCCCCAAAATGAGGTTTAGAGAAGCAAGTTCTCCAAACATCCTTTCCACTCTATATCCAGACATCATCTCACTCTAGACTAGCTGCTCTACCATGTAGAAAGTTATATGCAACACCCAAATAATGTTTTGATTGTTACATGAATGAGATTTGGGGGTGTTTGTTTTTTACATCAGCCTACGTGGTGTATTTGCAGGTGTTCTCTCTCCTACTCCAGGATCAGAAAAAAGGAAAGCAATATAAATTGATTTACATTCTCACACAACCAAACCCCAAACCTGTCTTACATGCTTTGCAGAGACAGAATGCAGTTGCTGAGCCTCCTTTAAAAATACAAAGCCTGCCAATCCCACACATCACCTCAAGGAATAAACAATTTTCTGGTAGATCTGTCATCCAGTGGGACATGCTGCTTGGTTTGAAGACTGAACTAAAATACACTGTGTGAAGGCTACGGAACAATAAAACAGTATCTCCTTGGAGTATCTTCGTCTCACAGCATTCCTTATCTAAATCTTAGCCTTCATTCAGCTAATGATTTCTCCCTTCCACATTTTCCTGACCTTTGTCCCTGCCATCTTCACACTGCTAACACTGTAGCCACCATTTCTCTTTTAATGAGATTAGACTGAAATCTCTTCAGAGTCCCTCCAGTGAGAGTGCTTAACAGAGTATCGGTTACCATCTAAGCAACTGTCTCTCCTCATGTCTGTAACTGTGCCCTTTCTGAAATTCTTAACAGAAAGAAATTAGATGCTTAGACTAAACTATTGCAAAACTTTTTCTTTTTTTTTTTAAACATAGTTTTGTAGCAGCATGACTCAGTATATTCTAACACTGTCATTCCTGGATCATGATTAGGGCTCCTGAGTACTACAACATTTCAACAAATGGCATGTCACATCATTATACCACCACAAATTATAGTCAATTACCTCTTTCAGTGGAATATAACTAAGTCCAACTACTGTGTATTAATTACTACTGTGAAATGGAGAAAAATGAAAGGATCTACTACCTTGATGTCTTGAATTTCTCTATACTGAATCCTATTGTTGGAATGATGTCCTGAGTTTGAGCCTTTAAAGGAAAGAAAGTACAAATTTTACAATCAAGTGAGAAAACGTATATATTGAAGTATATTTGAAACATGAATGCATTGCAGATCTGTTTTCCCCCAAACTTTCTACAAATCCAGATACTTTACATTTTAGAAGTTCCCAGAAAATACAGTAATTCAAAGTAAAGATTTTTAGGAAATAACAGTGAACACTATTGGCCAAGAGTGTTGAAGACATTTTAGACTTAAGAATGAGATTCCACCCTTGACATTACTTTGTGTGTTCGTGTACATGTGGATATTACCTGTGAAATAAAATCGGAGACAGGTTAACATGGAAGGCAACAGCTACCAGGTAATGACTGAGATCAATGTTTACCATATTTGTGCACTTTGGAAATCACAGTGTCAACCCCAGACAAGCCCGCACAATACACTGAGCCTCTTATCTGAGAGAGGGTATACCTCTATCACGGTAACTAGATCAGCCATACTCCCAGCTTCTATCAACAGGCTGCAGGAGTCCATCTGACACCCGGAATTACAGAGCAGAGGTTACACAGTGTTACCATACACAGTTACCATAGCTCTATTCAAGCTACCAGAGCACTGGAAGGAAGCACCGTTTACCACAGAGGAATGGCCAAAACACCAAGTGTTATTAATAGATCCTCCTGATGACCAGGTTCACTGCTGAGCTAGCCAAGGAACCTATCAGCTCAGTTGGTAGAACAGAATAGCTCCTTTAAGAAGCATTGATCTTGAGCAGGGAGAAAGGTCACATTCCCTAGATTACAGTGATGTCTGAGAAAGTGACATGCTGACTTTCTAGAGCCCCTTATTAAAAAGACTATCTATAAGACGTTGATTCCTTGCATACAACTGAAGCTGGTTCTCCTGCAACTTCATTATAAAATGGCATTCCACCTTCCAAGTGGTTTAGTCAACAGTTCCTGCCAACAAGGGAAAATCTGAACAGAGTAGAAGAGGTGGAGTTTTTGTAACAGTTATTTCTAATGTATTTAACAGGCCCATAAGAAAAAAACTGCAAGGAGATGGAGAAACAGTTGTATTCATCAGCCAACTGCTTTAGCAAGGGTGTTGGACTAGACAATCTCCAGAGGTCCCTTCCAAACCCTACCACCCTGTGCTTCTGTGATACTGCTCCTAGGGCAAAGTAGCAGTTGTCCTTAAGACGACTAGGTTGATCCAGAGCTCAAAATCATCTGTCTGTTGAACTTGCTAAAAATAAAACTTGATGAAGTCTGATCTAAAGATACTTGTTGCACATCAGAGAATGTCATGTCTTGCAAAGACAGGACTTACACAAGTTGTACACAAAGCTATGCTCTCCTAAAGCATCACATTAAATGAAAACATGCAGAAGTAAATTCTCAATACACAATTTACAGTAAAACAAACAAATTCCATTTATTCTACTTACGTAATTCCCTTGGGACCCTCTCTAATACCTATTATTGTAGTAAATCTTGAAGTGTGTGTTCAACTCTAGTTAGGAATCCTCTACTGGTTAAGGTATGACATTAAAACCCTGCTACAATGAGGGCCTCTGAAATGACATAAATATATACTTTCCCTGGTACAAGCTGTAGCATTTTCCCCAAAGGATTGGCAACAGATAGTAAGCAGTTTAGAGTTTTTCCTTTTAAAACTATATAATTTTCAGTAGAAGAATAATTGCTAGGAATGCAAGAGTAGCAGACTCTTTACCCAGTTACATTTTTAAACAATGTCCAGTTGTACTCTTCAGGAAAAGTTCAAAGGAAATTAAAAAAAAACCCACAAGCTGTGTCCTGATGTAAAGAGCAGAAATTGCAGTATCCGAGATGCATATAACCCAGACACATAAGCCTCTGGCTTTGAGCACACCTACCAAAATTCATCTGTTTCTATACCATAAACATACCTAGAAACAAGGTAATCCTACTTTAAACTTTGCTCAGAACGCTAGGCACTCCAGTGGCCTGAAAAACACTTTTCATTGGATGAATGGACTGCAAGTATAAATGCTACTTATTTTGAAACCTATTCTATTCTTTAAAAAGGCTGAAGTCTCCATTAAACATGCATCTTCTCATTATTTCCTATTTTATATAATATACTCACTAATTCTCAGGAACATATTAAAATAAACCTGATAAATGCAGACAAGTACAAGTTGTTCTACAACTGTATTAATCACAAATGTTTAACACATCATTCATAATTGCAATCCTGTTGCAATTATTTAACTGACTTAAGAAAACTGATTTGAAAGATTTTAAGAAAACTTAAGAAAATTGATTTCAGCTACCATAAACCCTTCTTTATTGGGTAATCTTAGAAAACGTGTGCCACATTAACAGTGGGGTTTTGTTAAATGTTTTCATAGTATGCACAGGGATACTTACATCCAGTTTTAGTTAGCTGGAAACTCTCACAATATATTTGGTTTCACTGTACTAAATCAAAAAGCTCTTAGCATCTTTTCCTTAATGACATATAGTGTAACAGCATGCAAAACCAGTATAAACATACATCAGCTTTTCAGTAAGACCACCACCAGCAAACTAAGTGGGCTACTTACATTTGAAGGTTTAAGTTTATTTATGATCGTTGTTTTGCCGCTATTGTCCAAGCCAAGGCACAAAACGTGAACCTCCTTTTTCTTCAGCCCAAGCCATCCCGCTAGCTTGTCAAACAATCCCATAGCTCCGGCTCCAATACACGGGGATCAACTGCTGTTCAGAAAATCAGAGAAGGAAATAGCTGTTGGAAAACCGTTACGCGTACAGCGGCGCCGGCACGGTAGGTGGGCATGTGGATAAGCGGCCCTTCAACTTTTAAAAGGACAGTGTGAATAAGATGCCATGCACACGCCGACACAGCAGGTTTGCTCCGTACTAAGCAAATGGAGCCTAAGCCGATTACAGCGGAGAGGCCTCGATGCAAAAGTAGATTGGCCTTTTATAGCCCTGCCTATATAACGCGATGCCCTTGATTCATGGGGCAGCAGTATCGCCAGCATTCCGAGCAGTGCAGACAGCGGCACAACTGCAGCGCCTCCTTACCTAACCCCAAACTAGAAAAAAAAGAGGAAAAGCCCCCCCCCCAGGTCAGTTGCCATCGTTTAGGTGGCAAAGCCAAATGAGCTTTCTCTTCTTCAGCACCTGTTCTGCAATTTACTGAACCTTGAAGCAAACAAAATACCCTCTGTCAACTCAATTCAAACTCTAATTGTAACAGGCTTTGCCGATACAAACACGTATAAATTAGGAACTCATTCACTACAAATAGAAACTTAATAGATCCAACAGACACCACGCCAGATGCCATAACATTCACCCACACCTCTGGTAGGTGCCAAAATCCTACTCCTGCACAGACACTGACTGAAGCAGCATATTCAAAGGAGCTGACATCATGCGTTCCCTTGCGGTACCTGGCTGAGCATGCTTTGCAGAGAGGATAACCCTTGTCTACTCTGAATGAATCCCGCTAAGAATCACTTCAGCAAACAGGCAGTTGAAAAATTTGTGGCTCATTCAATAATAATTTCATTAATGCCAGACAAATTTTGTGGAGTGGCAAAGGCTGTTTTTTCTCTCAATAAAACAAAAACCACACAGCACTGGACAACTCAGATTTCGATCTTAATTACCCCAGAAAATCATGGCAGGAGGAGCAAGAAGAAAAAAAAAAACAGTAGCAGTGGCAAGTATTTGGTCTCCCTTCACCGTTTATAAAATTATGATTAAGTGCATTTTAACAGAAATAATTTTAAAGTCTTTCCTAACGTCACATCAGCCATCACCTTTACTTACAGCAGGATTTCTTTCAAAATACAGATCCTTTTTAATGCCTTAACTAGAGTATTTTGATTCAATACTTAGCAGCAACCTACGGAGTGGCTATGTAAGACACACAGTTGGCACCAGATTTAACAAGCCTAATATTAGTTATAGCAATTCCCTTAAAGAAAAAAAACAACAACATTATTTTTCTTCCAACTCTTTCTATTTTATGCCCTACACTTTTTTTTTTTTAATATGGATACAACTCTGAAAGCAGATTAAGGCTTATGGTTTATTAGCAAATTAACCTGACAGAACCCTGCTCCAAAACACATTACTTCCTAGTCTAATCAAAAGCCTTTGCAACAGTAAGATACTTCAGAAGCCCTTTTAGGTACTCTTCAAACGGAACAGGAGAAAACACAAAACTTAAAAGGCAGTTCTAGGGCTTCACCTTTAACCCAAAAAAGCCTAAATGTGCATTCTTTGACGGCAGTTCCTAGCACATTTTAATTATAGCCATTTTTTTGTTAAAGGTCTGCAAAATCATTATTTAAGAACACAAGAGGGGGAGTAGTACCCTTGACTTCTTGCCCTGCCCCTTTCTCCCATTCTCTTCCGCAGCTGTGAGGAGCTGCTGCAGTTACAGCTGGAACAAATTCCTTCCTTTTGCCAGCCCACGTTCCGCCCGCGATGCTACGCAGCACACGCTACGCATCCCCTGTAACTATTTAAAACAGAATTTGGTCCAGGAACTCGTTATCAAACTCCACAAACCATCATCAAGAGCTGCCAGCGGGCAGGGATTAGCATTTACTGTAACCACACAGGCTGCAAAGCTCCTGAGACTCGACCGGCGGCGTAAAGCACCCGGTGGAGCGGTGACCGGCTCCTGGGAAGCGGAGCCAGGTGAGCCGCGGCCGCTCCTTCCGAGGGACACCCGGGTAGGCGCAGCCCCTCTGCGCCGGCTGCTGAGCAAAAGCGCCACGACCCGCGGCTCCCACCGGCCCACAGCGACGAGCCCGAGCGCGCCACAGGCGGGGCGGGAACGGGGCCTTGCAGGGGCCCCTTCCAAACCGGGCGGCACCGCAAGTCCCTTTAGTTTGACGCGGATTGCCGAGGCGCCGCGGCCGCCCGAGGCGCCGCGGCCGCCCGAGCCGCCCTCTGGAGGCCCTTGCGGATGGGTACCGGGAAGAACTCTACCCGGAGCTCTACCGGGGCTTGTTTCTGCACAACTCCCACCGCACTCGGGGGGAGCTGGCCGGCAGCGGAGGCCCAGTGTGTCCCCAACAGCGCCCGGGGCCTGAGCCAGGAACCCCCTGGGCAGCCAGGATCATCGCCGGGCTGCTCGGCGCTGCCAAGGGGACGGGGCTTCCCTTCCCACCGCCAAGCCTCCCTTCAGCCGCGACCC
>VZTU01024173.1:74291-202373 GCA_013400835.1 Zapornia atra
GTGCTGTGCTCGAGCGCCTGGCCCGCAGACGGACAGGCGTCACACACTGATCACAGGCACGGCCCCTCATCCCGTTCGTCTCCGCTGTCCAGCGTCGGCGTAATTTTGTCCCGCCCCCTGCCCCTCTGCCTTCCGTAGGAATAAAAACGTAGTGAAAAGCAACACCACCGCAAGTCTTGCCCCTCAGCCGGCGGGGTGGCGGGGTATGACGTTCAGAGTAAATCCACCTGTCACGGAGGTGACGCCAGCAGTTCGGTGACTAGACGTGGTGGCTACAAGCACGCTCGGTAGTTTTTGGCCGTGCAGCGCCCACAGTCCCGTGGGACTGGTCCTAGGTCTGCTGCACAAACCCAAATTTACTTCAGTCCTTTGAAATGAGCACCAAACGCGAGCAGGGATAGGCAAAACCCCAGTCCCCTTTCTCCCACACGCCTAGATTTAGCTGCCAAAACTACTCTTGGTTGTGTGAAGGCGAGTGTTGTGACCTCCTATGCTTCTCCACATAACCCATGCAGGTTAAGTGCCTCATCCGGTGTTTAACTGCAACGGTAGCTGGGCGTCCCTCATCAGCTCGCCCCCGTGGAGGTGCTCATAGGGTGTAAAAGATGTGTCAGACACTGCTCCTGGTCTTCACTCAATACCCTGCGTGCTGTCCCTTGCAGCCTGCACTGCAACCAATAGCTGGAGCAACTCGGTCCCCTCTCTGCAATCTGGGATTTCCGTGGGTCCAGATTTGAAGCATGTATTTGGGTTTGTACACTTTTGAACAAAGGTAAGACATGAGCGAGGGGTGGAGTGCACAGTTCTGCCTCTGCTTCCCAAAAGATGGCCTGTTCAGCTCCTTGACTTGAAGAAGCACTTTTCCTTCATGGAGCTTCACCCCTCATTCTGAAAAACTCTGATCTGTTCCTGGGTCTGTCAGCCTACTGTCCCTGCTTCTGCCCTGCAGAGAGGAACGAGTGCAGTGGAAGCTGCTGATAGCCACATGGACAGTTCTTTTTGATAAATATTTTCAATCATAAGCTCCCAGTTATAACACACTTCACATTAAAAATCAGACTTGAAAAATGCTACATTTTGTCTATTGTTTGGCTTTCTAATTCTTATTGTTGTTTTTTAATTATTATTAAAGGTTTGAGGTAAATTGCAATCATGATCTCATGATTTCCCTATACTCAGAAAGGTTCTAACTAAAAGATGGGATCCCCTCACGGTGGCATTATGAGTCATCAAAGGAAAAGGAAGTAGTGTAAATCTCTCAGTGAAATTTTGGGTCTGAAAGCTCATCAGGTTGTGGGGTTGAAACCATTCCATATCTAAGAACTAGTTCTAAACTCAACAAAGAGCAAAGAAAGGCAAAGACATTCTGTAACCAGATCTAAAACGGAATATCCCTTCTTCACTGTATATACCATGTTAAACTGGACAGTCCTTAGTGAGAAAGCTCTTCCTGTGTAAAATACACAGAATGTAACAGACTGTGGACATACAACATTAATTTCCTATTAATCTACACGTGCTTCTGTTCAGTTTTGTATCGCATCCATATGTGATGTTACGAAACAAAAGGCTAATTATAAGCTTTCTGAGGTAGGGTCCGATTATGGTACATGACATTCACTCCTCCATGAATCCCAGTGTCTCACATTGCCACTGCTTCTGTAACACAACCACTTTTAGAACTGCACGTGTCAGTGAGAGTTTCAAACAACGCTGTGGAAGGGGTGGCATGGCTCGGTGAACTGCCGTAAGGATGGTGAACAGTGCTGCATAATCTTAATAGCCATTTAAAATCTATTTAAAAGTCAGATTCCCCGTGTGTCTCCAGAAGGAGGGTGCTGCAGTTTGGAACTTTTCCTGTGTACCATTTTTTCCTGATGTTGCTAACTGGATGTGCACTATGACATTTATCAGAGCACCTGATTACCAGGCCACTACGAGTCAGCATTCCTTAGCACAAAAAAACCACCACCACCCTGAAGCATCTCAAGTGTTAGGACATACGGTCAGTCCATCTTTATTGGTACACCACCCTGTGTTACGCAGCTGGTTTTTGTTTTGTCATGATCAAGTATGACAGGCTTCACTGTGTATCACCGTATTGGTAACTTAAGGCAAAACAAACACCATTAACTCAAAAATTACCACCAGTACTGTAACTTTTATTTGCTAATAAATATCTTAATAAACAGGCTTACCCCATCCGTAAGACCTGATAATGCCTCTTAGGAAATCATAGAAAAATAAAATACAATAATAATCAGTAACTTGTACTTTGTACAAAAATCTTATTATGTTGCTCAGCAGGTAGCTTTGCCAAACCCCATATTCTTTCTGCAAAGAGATGGCATATGTAATGCGAGTCGCCTTAAAAACACCCTAATGTTGAGAGCTGAGCATTCTATTACACTATTAACTTGTAGGCATGCCAGCACATGAAAATTTACATGGAACATCATATTATCATAGGAATAGAATAATAATAATAATTAAAAAAAGATAAGATAACACCACTTTTCAGTAAATAATAACAACTCCACTTCTAATGTAAATTCCCCTTGGGACTGCAAATCAGTATATTAAGCTGCTTATTTCATGGCTATTCCTACAACATTGTTAGAAACTGGCAAAAAGGCAGAAAGAAGAATGCGGTGGGAACGTGTGTGGGAGATAGATACATCACGTGAAGAAAAGCCATTCTGAAGAGCGAGGGCAGTCCCAGGGGGAAACCAACGACACCGGCTGTGACATGGTCAGTCTTGGAGCGAGTAGATGGTGGTTGCTGTGTGCAATGCTACGCAAGTTCAGACCGATGAAGGTGGAACTTAGAGGTACGGTGCCAAGGCTGCTTTTCTGGGAGACGTATGGTGAAGACTGAGTTACAGTTAGTCGCCATTACTCAAGTAACATCTCGGTAAGGGGAAAAGAAGCAACGGCAAAACACATGTTATCTGGGGCCTTTAAAGAAAACGTGGGTTTCAGACTACTGGTAAGGAGATGAAGTCTGTGCTGAGGCCACGGTTTGTTTGCAAAATAGTTTGCGAGTACTATGATTATACTGTTGCTTTTGAAGCCATCTACCTTTAAAGTTTTGACATGGCTGCTTAAATATATAATCTAAAGTGTCTGTCATCAAATAATTATTTATATATACACATACATTGATACATTTTATGGCTATGCTAGAACAGCAAACTATGAAGAGCAGTCATATTTAGCTGTGTACAATCTAATTTCACAGAAGAGACAGAGATTAAAATCCCTTTGAATTCAGATACGTTTAAAACCAACACACAGAAATAGAGGCTATCCTGAGAAAACATACCAACCAGGTTTCTTCTAAGAGAAAATCAAAGCTAATTTTTGGAATTCTTGCATCTTTTCTGTAAGTGAAAGTGTCTTGTTTTTTTAGAAACTTATGACAAAATTAAAACAATGAAGGCTGCTTTGCTAGAAAATAAACTATTGCCTTTCAGTAAATAGGGTTTCACATGACCATTTAAAGATTCTTTTTTTCCTTGTTACACTGCAGATGCAATCCTGAGAAGTGCAGAGTACCTGCCATGGTTACTGAAGTCAGTTGGAGTTGTATCGCACCCAACAAGGACAAGCCCTTTTTGTTAGATCTCTGGGTTTTCAGTCACAGCATCACCACCCGTGATGTAACTGATACCATCAGAGAATTTTGACACTGGCCTCAAGAGAAGCAGACACAAGGCCATAGGTAAGAACAACACGTACTGAAGTACCGACTGAATCCAGCTCCTTCACCAGAGTTAACCAAGAAACAACCTTTCTGACTTTATATCTGAAACAGCCCTCTCCACATCATATAGAAAAATTGAAAGAAGAAATTGCTGCAAAAGAAACGGTATTAAAAATGCTACACTGCCAATTCTAAGCTAACTTTTTCTTGTGCTTTAACATGTAGGAATTTGAGAGGAAGATGTTTTTCTTGAGATAGGGAATTAACAAAAGAATCCAGTAAACAGAACCAGTAGGAAGGCATTAGTTATTTTATTTGCTACTGTGTCTTCCATTAACTAGCAAATCTCAAAACTTACACTGCAATACCCTAGCTTGATCAAAGAGGCAAATAATCAACTAGAACTGCTGTTATGAAGGGGAGATCATATTGCATAATAGTGTACGATTAGGAAAAAAGAAAGATGGACAATTTCCTCCCCCCTTTTTTTTTTTCTTCGGTTCTGTTTGTTTGATAGGGATGGTTGTTTTATCCTGAATATCCAGGAGTTTGGGGCATTTTCTAGGGGAAAAAAAAAGTAATCCCAAAACATTTCTGTTAGATACTCTATTAGATGTGTAGGTCACCTTACATACTTGTTCCAAACTCAGAGATGGTAGCCCATTCCATATAAAACAACAGTGTAGCAACCACGTTTTGTACCTTGCAATTCAGCTCTACCACACTGAAAGCAACCATAATCTGTTTCATCACATCCCTGAGGTAGGAGCATTGTCTTTTACGCTCAGTGCACTCCCTTTCCCCCTATTAAGCGAGGCCATTTGTTCCATGCATATCTATAGAAACTCTGATCCAGAACCTGTTTCAGTCTATTGACATCTTCTTACAGATTTAATTGATTTTGGATCATGCCCTGAATGACCAACCCACGTCTCAACCTCGAACTCTCAACAGAAGAATGAAAACTAGCAAAAGGTTGTAGTGATACATTTGAATGACAAGGCAGTATGTGTCCTCGTACGTGCTGGTTCTCTAACAACAAAGCAAACATGACGGTGGTGGGATGCAAGAAAGGACAATTTGTTCATAGAGCTGAATCCTACATGAGGTATGTGCAATGGGGCTTCATCTCACTGTCAGAGAAGTCAGTAAGAAACCCTCAGGGACTTTTGTGACAGCAAGACCCTGCCTACTGAAACCGCAACATTCAATTCCTCACAGTTACATCATTGTCCCAGGAAATACTCCATCAAGAATTCTATCAAAATCTTTCAGCAGGACTTGGAAACACCAGGTGTTTTAGAGCAGAACCTTCCCAGGGCAAAAACTGAATTTCCAAAGTTGTAATGCATTTGATAAATAAAATAATCTACAGGTTTGAAACACTGACTGCACTTTGTCTTTCTCAGCTAATCCTATTTTACATGAAGGGACTGTGACGGTAAGTTATACAGCTCAGCCTACTCAGCTTCTAAAAATAAAATTCCTATCTTGCTTTTCCTTTTTGCCATTTAATCATTCTCAAGAGGAGCTCAGTCTGAATTGAAAAAAACCTTAAAATTCAGTTTGTAAGCTACGCTTAACCAGATAGCTGTAACGCTTAGTTTATCCAAATTCCTTTCAAAACCACGAAAAATGCAAATATGCAAGAAGAAAAAAGTAGTCTTTCAGTTATGCAGTTGTGCTGCTTGGAGGCTTTAATCTAAATGCTGACAATTTTATCAGGTTTTTGTGGTGGGCTGGACCCTGGAAATCCAGCAACTAGGTTTTTGCCTATCAGTGCTGCAGAGGAGCCTCAGAGCATTATGCTGCAGTGAAACTTCAAAAATCCTTGAGGGTTTCAATGGGCACTTTTTCATCATTCACAAACAGAAATTAGTATTTTGATTCCAATGTAGATTTCCCCCAAATTCAGTTGTCCAGCTCCTAGAATCAAGGTTGCTTTCTATACAAAGAAGGCCCCGGGAATCACACCATTCATAATACAGAGGGCTGGGTTTCTCTTTGTTTTGTGAATTTTCAGTCCCTGGGTTTTGGCTTATCTACAGCTCAACATGCCTACACCTGCTAACCAGTTCTTCACTGGAGTCTCAATAGAAGTATTAGTATAATATGATTTATTCACAAATTTGTAATCAGCTTGATGATGTGCACTTTAGAGATGAATATTCTCCAAAACGTGCAATATTTCCTAAAGAAAAAAGTTGGCAATTTCTCCTCACATATCAAGAACAGTATATGCAGGAGGTTCTGTGATAATACCCACAAATACACTGGTCTCCTCAAGGAAACCATATGTGGTGCTGAAGTTGAAAAGACAATTTAATGTTAACTCATGCTGCCTTACAAATATTTTATAGGGACTTGGACTTTAAAGTCCTTTATGCCTGATCAAAAGTAAGTAGTCCCATTTCTAATCAGCCTCCTTATATGAAATAAGCTGCACAGACACGTAACTGTTTACAGATCCAGGAGTTTCTCTGAGCATGGCGCAGTACACATGTCATTACTGAGACATATCTAGGTACCTACTAGTTGAAGTTCTCAGGTGCTTAGGCAGAGATGGTAACTTTGGACAGGAACAATGTAGAGCAGGCCTGAAAACTGTGAAAATTTGGAGACTGCTATTTTTAATATTTTTTTTTCTTCATATCTCCAGTGTTATGACTCGGCAATTTTTAGTCCAGGTTAATTACTCAGCTATGAAAAAAACTGGATAATATGCTGAACCTTTCTGGACTACAGACATACTTGGGAAAACGTGCAGGAAAGAAAGGTAAAAAATGCTCTTGTAGAGTATTATAAAGAGACATACACACAAATATCACTGGATTGGTGTGATATAATTTCACATATAAAATATGGAAATAAACTCTAGTTAATTTTTAACCTCATGGTTTTTTATCAACAATTTTGTTGGTTTTCCCTTCTAAAATTCAACACATTTTTTACAGTATATACTGGCATATCCTTACATAAATTCTCTTGAAAATTCCCCTGATTTTAAACTTATAGGTGTTTATAAGTGGCTATTTCAAAGAAAATAATTTATATGTTTTTTAAACATCTTTGGTGACTTCAGCAAAGGGTCTTAACCTATTTATAGCATGGAGTACATCTTACTAGAGATGCTGGCTCATGGGCACCCTGCTTTCCCCTTCACAGTCACTGGCAATTTCTGCAGGAGTTAGCTGTGCAGAGAAGAACAGAAGGAGGTTTGGTGGGGTGGTGGTAGAAGGGTCAGCATCAGAAGACCAGGCAGCTTTCTGTAAGGTGGTTTGAAAATGTTTTCTCCTGCCCCTGGAGGAAAAGAGAGGCTGTCCATTTCCAGATAACAAGCCAAGGAAGTTTGGGAAGTACTACACACACACAGTGTATGCTGTTAGAAGTTTTCAAAGCCAATGGAGGAGATCAACCCCATTAGCCTTAGTGGGAGTTAGGTAATTAAATTCTGCAGGTTTGAAAAATTTCAGACATTATGATATACACTGTATATACAATTCTTTATGTACATATAGACATGTATTTTATAGTCATAACATGCTCAACATATCCTAGTCCATAATCTGAGAAACTATATACAACCGTGGCACTCACGGACAAGCAGTCTGCACTACTAAATATGGTAAGTAATAGTAGAATATATTAGTTCTTCCTCCTTTTTCACCGTATTGTTAACTTTAAAGATTTTTTTTTTTCCTTTTCAGTGGTGATTCATTTGTCTCTCCAGGAAAATTCAAGGTCACTCTCCTACTAAGTATTAGCCCAGCCCAACACATCTTTCCTTCACTCTAAAAAAAAAAAGGTACCATTATAAAAGGAAAAAAAAAATCTTTGTCATTTATTCAGGAAAGACCAATTACAGTTGGTGAACAAGGGTATTCTGGAGAAAGCTGTTTAAAAGAATACAGTGCTCTTCAACCATGTGCAAATGCCGTTAAGTAAAGTATGTCCCTTTTGAACACTTTTCCTAGAAGATGCAATGGAAGACAGTCTTTTTTTAGGTCTGGATTAGAAGCGAACCCTTCTTCCCCCTTTCTGTGAAACGTACTCCAAGACAGACTCAGCCCATGATGGGGTAGTTACAGTAGCCTATGTTCACAAAAGAAATTCTCAGCTGCCAGAGCATGTATCATAGTACCATTTCACCAGCTGAGTTAAAACAGCTAAATACACACTTTGGTTTGCAATGGGGCCAGCTGAAATTTAGCAACAGGCCTTCAGTACAAATTTAAGTCTGTTCTGTGCTGCTTTACCTTGGTGCCTGATATGGTACCACAGGGTCACTTGAACATGGAAATTGCTGTGGTTAATACAGTCTTACTAGGCACCTCTGCAGTCCCAGATATTCCACATAGTAAATCTCTACCAGATCTGAATAAAGGATGTCTCTATGTTATTTATGGCCTGCCTTTGGATCCTGTATGAATCTGCACTGAAAAAGAAAGTAAAGAGCCTAACAGTGGGCTTCTTCGTATAAAAAGTGGATAGTTGGGTCTTAAATTACAGAAAAGTCAAAGTACTGGAATTTATGTTGGAATAATCCAGCTAATACCTAATACAATGTTGGACACAGAATGCTTTGTCCTGAGCAACTAATTTAATTTATTGTTGAGTGTACTATTTGCAATTAAAGGATTGCCTTAAGCTGAAAAGTCTTGGCTTAAAGTCTTTGCTTAAAGCATAGCCCATGTCTAAGCTTTTACTGGACAGACACTGAATTTACATTCACTGGAAACAAAAGGGTAACTTCTGTTTAAGAAAAAATTACATCGTGTAGGTCAATTCTCTTCCTTTTAGTTCATGGAGTCCCATTGCATCTCATAATTCCAATGTGCACATACCTCATAAGCAAAATCTACTAAACTGTCTGCTCTTATTTGTTCAATTCTAACACCAGCACCATGGACAAGATCTTTTTCACAGGTTCAGCATAAGGACTGGATACAATCTATGCACGTGAGTCGTCTGAGCAAACAGAGATGCCTGGATAGGAGATGGTAATTTTTGATCTCAGAATGCAGAGAAACAGGTGCTTCTTTGGCATCTAACCCAGAAGTAAATAATTACATTTGTCAGGTGACTCACATCCTACAGGGGCCCACTTTATTGATTAAGAGGGAACCTCAGATGACAAGCTCAAATGCAGGCCTCCAAAATTAGGTGATAAGAATTCCTTACAATAGGTCTCACAGCTCTGACTGACAAATGGGGTTAGCTTGAGTAAGGATGACTTATATGGTTTCCACATTAGATGACCACCCCACTTGGCTGCATGGACATCCAAGTTGCTTGTCAGTCAACACCGGAAGCACTGTGGTTGACACAATGGAGAGCTAGAGTTGGCCAAGAGACAGTAATCTGGTTCTGCTCAACCATCAAGGCCCTCACTTATGCTATATTTTGGAGGCTTCAGTGATACATGACCAGTGATAACAATGCAGACGGGTGGATTTTATTCTAGATTAACAACAGTCAGATCTGTGAGAAAAATCTATGTGTGGGTATTACTTGTAAATAACTTAGAACTATTTCCTTATGTCTACATTTTAATGTGGGGTTTTTTTGTTTTGGTTTTTTTTTTGCTTGCATATCATGCACACTTTATTTTGTGAACTTTTAGTTAAGAAGCACTCCACAACGTGGGCCAGATTCTCAAAACAGCCTACAAGATTTGCTTAAATTTGTTGAACTCATAACTCCACACTGCAATATTCAGGATAACTAAACAGAGCTAATTTTCATCTGAAGAAAGCGTCCTTTTGTAACAAAGTTACTCTAATTTCATATATACATTCAGGGCCTGCACAGAATTAAGATCACATTTGAAAATGCCTGTTTGGTTTGGGTTTTTTTAAAATTAAAAATTATGAAAAAAAAACCCAAAACACTGCAAGGACAGGCTGACAATCAGGGGAAGAGCGAAGAAAATATTTCCAAAATGGAGAAAATGTAAATTTGATCAGGATAAACATTGTAAATGTGTCACACTGCACCACAACAACAAAAACCAAAGCAGTATAAACCCAAAGAATCTTGGATTTACAATGTTTATAATAAATGTCCTCACACAAAGAATCCCTTGTTGTTTCCTTTCTGGCTACCCAAATTCTTGCTTATATAAAAAAATATATCTGATTAAGAAGTGTTTTAATATTGTATTTTTTTCTATTGAAAATATATTTTCAGTAGTGTGATAAATTTGGAAATAAATTAATTTCCATGAAATATAACCAGGTGGTGTGTATGTAACATAGGGCTCTGCATCCACACTACCAGGAATGAATAAACATGCAAAGGAGAATTTAGAAGAGCGTGTACACGGTTTGGATGAGTTACAAGTAATTTTGAAACCCCATTAACAAATAACAGACTCATACCTCCTCGGTAACGTATTTAATTGTGAGAGAAGCTCCTTCCATGGACGTCACATTGATGGCCAAGGACACAATGACAGGCAAAATGGATGACAAATTGATAAAGGAAAAGCAAATTTTCAGTTAGTCTGTGATTATAGTATTTTTTAAAAGATTTCAGGTAAGTATGATTTTCTTCCCATAAAAGAACCTGTACCAAAAAATTATTCAGACGTAGGGTTGGGGCAGAATTTTTCAGGAGGCAGTCACAGAAAAGAACAAATGCTTTTTCCCCACTAGAGGCCTGTGTTCCTGTGAAGCACACTGCTTGTACAGTCCTACAGCGTTCAGCGGGACTACTCATGCTGACAAAATTACCTTTGTAGCTAGAACAGGACTGAAGCTGCCCTTTAAACAAACTCATCAAATTGACATGGCAGAACACTGATGAAACCTGATCTTCAGAAAACTTGTTCCTCAGTTAAATCTGGGGTTTGTTCTTTTCTTTTAATAGAACAAAGGAAAATGTACTTAGTGCACTACTGCTATCCCACTTAAATTAATGCAATTGTTCCAACATAAAGTGACAACAGTGAGTCAGGCCTAGTGTGTCTTACTCTGTGAACTGGCTGGAAGCATAATCTTGTCCGAGTTGCTTTCTGATTTTCCTTCTTTGCCACTGGAATACAACAGCAACCTTTTCCAAGAGTTAGGAAATACATTTTGATTTACAAGCTGTAAATTAAGCAGTAAATATCATTATGATTACATAAATTAGTTAGTTCCTTTTCATATATACATATATTATACTAATTACCCAAATGCACGTTTTAACATAAGAGCTGTAATGCTTGAGTCTATTGGAATGCCATGTAACTCAAAAAGTCCTCCAAACTGTGTATAAATCAAAAGAAAGCATCTGCACCCAGTTTACACGTGACATGCGTGTAGATCTGTGTGTGACTTCTACAACATGCAGACATGTGCTCATTCCCCTGTTCCCTGTAGCGCATATCCCATGCACAAGTCTGGAAGGGTAGCCCAGCACGTCTGTGTAAGTTGTCTGAATAAAACATGAAAGCTGTTAAGTCTTACGGAGGTACAAATATCACATCAGGCCTGTGCAGCCATCTTCTTGCATGTAAATATGGCTATTGAAGAGTTCGAAAGGTAAATTCTCTTTGATGTCATTTAGATGTCTGTACCAAATGAAAATCTAGCCCACAGTAACCAGAGCTCCATCTCAGCAGTCTGCTGCTTCCTTCTAAAAGCAGCCAGAAGTAGACTCAAGGCAGCATATTGTTACGCTGCTGCCCTACATCTCCTTTTCTGCCTGTGTACAAGATAACTGAATACCGCAGCGTGTAACTTCCAGCATAAGTTGGTGGTTGCACCACTGCCCTTAACTGGAGGATGACACGGCTGGCCGGCCCCCACGGGAATCGGCACAGGACCCCACTGGGGGCTGCCCCTCTACGGTCTACTACCACTGGTGGACATTATGCTTAGTGCAAGCAGCAGAGGCCTGCGTTTCTGGAAAAGAAAGCTTTCTGAACTCTATGTGGCCACAATGTAGCTGACAACCATGTTTTACAGGAAGCTATGGAAGCAATACAATCAGTTTTCCAGTGATACTTCGCGACATTATAGAAGCAAATGTAGAGTATTTAAAAAAAAAAAAAAAAGAAAAAAGTCTAGGGTGGTGAAGAACCCCAGGGATGAACAATTTTTCCAACCTAATCTGAAATTTAAAGCATAAAAAGTGTCGAGTGCTAAAGTAATTAAAAATCAAGGACCTTAACAATTCAAACAGATTTCTCTCACTATCCTCCCAATTATTCATACAATGAAAACTCACTACATAAAATCATCAGTCATTTCTGCAAACAATACTATGTTTTGAGGCACCGGCTTACCAGCATTCAAACTATTATAAAGTAATATAACAATAGGACCCATATATTTGGATTTAATTAAGAGATAAAATAAATATTTATGTCAAACTTCTTCTTGATTGCACATTTGGTATTGGAAGTTACATGATCACAGAACATGAAAGAAGTCAAATACTTTTTGATCTACCAGCAAACTCTAAATACATCGATAAAGAAGCCACACCAGGCCAAATAGGTTACTACTTTCAATTAAGTTCATGAAAGTTTCCCAAATACTGTTATACAAAGTTACACATCCATGCTGAGTTATTCATCAATGTGTAGCAAGAGTCTTGCAGTAGGCCAGGATGTTATCGGCAGGTAACTGGCGGAGGAGCTATGCAGTGTGATTAAAAATTCCAGTTTGGAAGCATTAACATAGAAGTACTTTTATAGTCTGAAGAGGAGACTGCAGTTCTTGACGTTGGGAAGAGCAGAAGGGGAGAATGAGAATATTTTTCCATTTTAGAAATGCTGAGGCACAAAACACAGTTGATTCTAGTACTTTCATACATGAAATCCTTTCTCTTGTATGTGCATCATGTGTAACCGCAAAGTCTGTAAACTGCTGAATATTCGTCTCTGGTGTCCAATGAGTGCAACTCCAATTCTTCTAATATCACTGTAAGATAAAAAGTTTCATCTTGGATGCAAGTACAGTACAGCCTCTTGCACACAAAAGACTATAAATACCTGAGGAATCGCTCTACTTCAGGACAGTTTACCTTCCTGTCTGGGACATAGAAGAAACCTGCAGATGACTTCAAGTTTTCTGCACCTGTCAATTCCGAAGTTTGAAAGATATACTTTTAAGAAAAAAAAGTAATTAAAAAAATCTTAGAGCAGAATTTTTCCCAAATCTTGAGGCAGACCCTAAAAGGTGGGTTCTGATAGCCCATTTTTAGTAATGTAGCAAATGCTTGCTCCTCCTACTTGCAAAGAAACACTCAACTCTTGCAGTCCTGAGACTGAAATAACACAGGCTGCACTTCTGACAATGCGGGGAATGGTGGTGAGAGATGGTCTCAAAATTGAAATAACACTGAATCTTCTACTGTTCGACCCAATTTTCACTCCTGATTTCGCTTCATCTCATCTAGACCTACACCCTAGAAGGCACAATTCACCCACTGAGCCTGAATTTTTGTCAGGAATGAAGTCGACAGCCCTCAGCATAGAATCCCAGAATGGTTTGGATCAGAAGTGGCCTGGGAGATTATCTAGTTCCAACCCTCCTGCCATGGGCAAGGACACCCTCCACTAGCCCAGGCTGCACATCCAGCACAATCCACGAGTTCAGTTGTTCTCTAAGCACCACCAACTGTGATATGCTGATAAAGATCACAGAGGTGCTGAGGGCAGGAAACTTCAGATAAGCCCTATCAGTTGTGCAGATCTCATGCTGGGGCATACCACAGGCGTCACTTCTTTAGATACCCTAAAAAATTTTTAATGATCTGGCTAGTAAAGGAGCCCGTGGGATGAAGCATGACCTTTCTCAGTTTCAGATTTGCAGTTCAAGATACCCAGGCCTGTATCTTCCAGATGAAGAAGCCACTTTGTAGCAGCAACGATTATGTACTGGGGCTTGACACCCACATGGGGGATGATACACAGCACTTAAGGTCAGGAGGGACTATGCAAAAATACCAAGTGTCTCAGAAGCTGGAAAGAGTCAGCTAAAAGAATAAACCTTTACATAGGAGAGTGGTATCAGGAATGCAGGAACAATGCATAGCATCTACCAAGGCCTGATAAAGCTCAGAAAGAAGCCAGCAGGCCCAGGGTAACAGGTTCTTTGAAGACAGATAGAATCTTTCAAAAAACTGAAGTGGTATCTAAAGGAAGCAAGCAGCAAAGATTATAACCTTGGGCAGATTATCTGTAAAAGCACAGTAAGGCAGGCTAAAAAAGACTTTGAGGAACAACCAGACAAAGACACCTAACAATAAAACTCCAATCTTTTTCTCAAGCTCACTGGGGTACAAGGAGCCTGTCAGAGTGTCTGTAGAGTCTAATGATGATTTAGGTGTAAAAGAGCGCTGAAAGAATGGTCACTGGTGGAAGACTAAAACAATTATTTGAGTTGATACTCACTGTGGAAGAAATTTAAGTGAGTCCTGTGCCAGAACCTTTAGGAAATACTTGTCAGAGGATCTGCCTGAAGTTGAAGTGACTGCAGGAGAGGTTATAGGCAAGCAACAAGCCACCTCCAGAACAAGCCTATATTTGACCAAGAGTTTTAAAAGAGTTCAAGGATGAAGTAGCAGAATTACTCAGAGAGATGTGTGAGAGGGAGTTATCAGTTCCATGTGCTTAAAAATTTCTTGATGCCTGAAGCATGGAGAGTGGTGTTCGGTGAAATAAAAAGTTTCCATGGGAGATCTGGGGAACTACAGACCTGTGAGCCTGAAATCATTACAGCGCATAATAGAAATTACAGTTAAGGTACAGATTTATTGGATGCTTGGATAAATGATTTACTTGAATCCCTACAGGCTGTTCCAAAGAGAAGTCATATTTTGTAAAATCATTTGTTTCCAGTGGAGGAGTCAGCATACATATGGATGAAGGTGATCCATTTGGTACATTCTACTTGGATTTCCAAAAGCTTCAGAGATAATTACTCATCAAAACTTCATAAGGAAAATTAGGAGCTATGGCATAAGAAGGAGTTTGCATGATTAAATAACTGGTTTAACAACAGGAGGTTAGGAGCAAGCTGTCAGGTTTTATGATGCAGTCATCAGTGAAAACCTGCAGGGACCTTGACTTGGATAAAGTCAGACATCACTGTTCAACAACTTGGTACATGGTCTGGAAAAACAGGGGAGCAGAGGGGTGAAAAAGTCAGTTGGTGAGACTGAATTGTTCTGGCCTGTAAGGGAAAGGGCCAGCCTTGAAGAATTTTAGAAGGACCCTGGAAGGCTGACTATGCCATAAAGCAGCAGATGAAATTTGGTGTAGGTGAATGTAAGGTGATACACATGGGAGAAAACCAGTCCTAACTTCACATGTAAATATCAAGTTTTAACTGACAGTTACCATTATGGATACAGGTAGTCCCAGCATCAAATAAAAGATTAGGATTTAATGGCAAGGGAATAGAGAACAAAACAGATTGTATAATTATTCTAGTGTATTAATTAATTGTTTGCCCAACCAGTTATATACTGGTTGAAGTGTTTTCATTTAAAGAATGATAAAGGGGAGTCAGAGATGGTTGAAGAAGGGCAGCAAGGCATGTAATAACTTCCACACAAGGACTGATAAGAGCTCGATGATTTTCACAGCAAAGAAAGAAGATCTTTGCCACTGATTTCAGTGGTCTTGATCAAAACTGATTCCTCAAAAAATTTCAAGGATGTTCACTGCCTGACCTTCAGGATTTGGTATAGTCATAGAATGAAACTGTCAGTTCTAGGTCTCTTAATTACATCTTTTTTCTGCATCATTTTGGTAAAAAACTGCATTTGACCTGTATTAGGTTAGGTAGGAAAGGAAATGAAAGCCCTGTTCCATACCTCACAGTAATTATATTATTCCAGCATCTAAAGAAACTCAGATTGATTAGTCACTGTAGGGATAATAGACTACATACTTACTCAATACTCATTCTTGAAACCATATCCAAAGTTGTGAAACCTGCTGCCACGAAGTTGTTTTTATACTGACCCATTTTTATGGAGTCCAGCCAGTCACTGACTGAAACAAACAAAGGATATTCTGGGACTTCACCAGGTGAATCTGGCATTCTGTAAAGAGCAAAATCCAAAGGTTACCAAAGGAGTACAAAATACAACACTTGCTTTACTCTGGTACACATTGTTTTTATTAAAAGGCAGAAGGAGTGCAAGGGGAGCCTAAGCTGTAACGATCAGATCTTAACTGAAGAACTCTTTAACCTGTTGTCTAAAAACTTCCAAATCATGTCAGCCTGCCAAGGTGCAGAACACATTGACACTGTGGTTGTCAACTCTGTAGCACTTCGCACCACATTTTTGTTGATCAGTAATAGTCCAGAAGAACCATGTGTGACTGGAAATCTGTCTTACTTCAGGCACTATCTTCCTAGTACTTTAAAAAGATTTTAGAAAATGCAAAAATGCACTTTCCAGGACACTTCAAAGTAATGCCTTGAAATGAGAATACTGGGGGCAAAAAACAATAATGTGGAGGAAGATAAATAAATAATCCAAGTGTTGTGGATACTAATCTACCTCACCCAGTAACAAAACGAGGAACAGGCTTCTCTCTGCTCTTATTTTTGTTCCCATTATGCATTTCTTTACAGATTTTATGTGGTACTTTGTAAATCCAGTAGTCAGAGTAGAAGACAAAATTTAACATACAATTTGAAAGTATGAAACTGCAGATTTTTACATTTATCACCAGAAACCCCAAATGGCCCCTTATTTCTATACCATTATACAATGGGAAGTCTTTGATTACAGTGTTCAAAACCCTAAAACTAACCCTAAAAGAAGAATAAAGAAGAAAAATTTATATCTTCGCTTTTGCATAGCTTTACACAGAATAGCAAATAATAATGAAGGAGCTGGTTTAGTCACATTCCCGTTTCAGATCTTCTCCCTAACATGATTTCAGTTGAAACAGAAAGAGGGAAAAAAAAAATCCCACAAATCTGGGGCATATACTTCCAGTCTTCTGTAGAGCACCACGCTGGTGGGGGCTCCCAACGTCTACTGACTTTGCACATTTTGTCTAGAGAAACTGTAGAAGCAGAATGCACAAAAAGAGCACACTGCTGTTTATAAAAGCTTTATGATAGCCTTTAGGAGAAAGATGTAATTTAGTTAACATGGAAATTTAGACAGTAAAAGTCAGCCAACACGAACTGATGGAACATGACATGTAGAATGTAGGAGGCATCACTCCCTAGTATGTTAACACACTGAGTTTCAACCACACATATTCAAATCCATTGAACACTGTTTTTCATTCATGTTATCAAAGTGATAGGGAAACTGAATGACAGAACACTCTTAACTACAAACCTCAGTTAAAGACCTACCAAGGTCTCCTGCAACCTGAACTACTCTGTGATCGTACTGTTCCGTACAATAACTGATGACTTGTAAGATAACAGTAACGCAATAAACATACAGATTGATTGCATCAAGCATTACCAATACATGGAAAAACATTCCCAAGCAGGTGAGCTCAAGAGCAGCTTGACTGCAGGAAAACAGGCCTAAGTTTTTAGACTTTAAGTAATGTTTTAAAATAAGAATAGACATAAATGCATCCATCTGATGCTAAATAAGGTGACCCAGGTACGAGTAGCAAGTCATATGTATATTTATACACAGATACATATAGGGGCCACTAACTCTGGTGCACGGATGTTCAATGCCACAAGTCCCACTAGCTTGTGGTAGATGATATGGCTGTAGCCCTAACTCTAGGTTTTCTAAGTAACCTCTCCATTCAACTTGCCCCACAGGAAGATACTGGCTTCAATCTTTGCCCTGGTGCTCAGCCCTTTTCCAAATAATTTAAAAAACCCTCTTAACCCACTTAGAGCAAGACCTACTCAGACATTAAGAACCCCATATAAAACCAGGAGAGTCCTGGTGAAAGCACCTTTATCTTAAGCTGAGTTTTAGGTAATGAAGAGGTCGAGGCCACTGGACCTTCACTGATTTCAGCTGATACCCAGGGACATCCTGGATCAGTAAGCTGACAAAACTGGCGAATTCTTCCACCCCAACCTTGCTTCTCCCATGGCTGTATTAATTTCTGTAATATTATTAATGGAAAAAACTTTGGGTGAAACCATCAAGAATTTGTTGTGGAATGTAAGAGCGCAATCCCTTATTTGGTCACTGTTGCCATTCTTCTGTAGATAAATATCTAGCAAGCTAAGACACCACTCCTTTCTGCAGGAAATTACTCCAAGGCAGCCCAGAAATTGCTTGAGCACTGTCAGATGGAGATACAGGCTGCTGAATACAGTACATTATTGCAAAAAGAAAACAAGCATGCATGAGAAGGACCAAAAAAAAAACCCACCAAAAAAAAACCAACCCAAAAGAAAAAAAGAACAAAGAGATCCACAAATATTAAGGATACAAACAGAGCTCAGACAAAAAAAAAAAGAAAAACGCCTAATATCATCTGCATGGTTTGAGAAAAGTCCTTACACAACACTGTCTTAACAATAAAGCAAGCCTTTAAAAAAGCTCAAAGTAATAACCCCCATAACTTTGTGAATTCAGAACTTTGCTGCTCTCCCCTACCCTTATTTAATGCCCCAAAATGTGTAATGATAGGTTCTAGGTGTTATACGAGGAAAAAATACCAAAAAGAGTCTTACACAAGTATGTCCTCCACTAGTGTATGAAGGGTGCTTGGATTGCGGATCAGTTTGTCCAGGAAGCTGACAATGTCACTGAATTTTGGACGGAGGTTCCTCTCCTTTTGCCAGCAATGAAGCATGAGTTGGTGAAGAGAAGCTGGGCAGCCCATGGGAGCTGGAAGCCTGTAGCCTTCTTCAATAGACAGTATAACCTAGAGAAATATAGTGCATATGGTTATTGGGCATTTGAGTTAAATGCTGAAAGGACAATGTAAAGTTGATAATTAGAGACCAGTGGTAGCAATTAATGGCACAGCCACCCTTAGTTTATGCATTGCTGGGGCTTCACTCAAGGAACTGAGATTACCAGGAACGTGACCAGTAGAGATGTGGGGTATTTTTGAGGCATATGAAATACAGGAGGCACTTTGTTAGGGTCTCTGCCCGTCCTCTTCGAACAGCCAAGAAAGGAAGAGGAGAAGGACAAACTAACCCATATCACTAGCTTTTTCATCCACTTCAGGTTGATGTACTATACAGGGCCACAAACTAACCTTGGATGGCCACCAGATGCTGGGATGCTCTACTACTTGCATCCTGACAAACTGTGCATGGGGCAATATCATGGTATGATCAAGCACTACAAATGCAAGTTGCAGCACCTGGAAAATTTACTTGGTGATAATAGGTTTCTGCTGATCATTAGAGCATGACCAATTTAGGCAATGTCCCACACAGTGAGTTACAGAGAAGCACAACATTGTTTTGCACAGCCTCTCTCAGAAACCTGGCTGTCCAAGCTGTTTATGACTAAATAAAAGTTGAAATTATAGTGTTACCACACACCTTAAAGTGAGAAAAACTTTCAGATTCAGCAGATAGGGAAAAACCTGCATTTGGTCAGGATTCAGAAAGAAACAGATCTGATGTCACAAATAAATCACACGTATGAAAAAATGACAGTTGATCAGAGTTGAAAGGAGACTTAGTAACACTGGAAGCAAAAAGCATTGTCTAAAAGGGCATTAGCTGCCCTGTGTGAGAGGAAGACGCAAAAGCAGCTAACGTGCATGGAAAACTGGCTGGATTCATTCTGTGCAAGACTGAAAAAACAAGAAGAAAGGTTATTAGGTTCTGCCACAAGTGGTCGTAGCAGTGGGGGTGGCAACAGTCAGGATTTCTTATGTATGTATGTAAAAGAATGGAAAGATAGTATGTGGCTGATGAAAACTGAAGCTAGGAAAAGAGGCCGGCCCTACGACACACATAACCCCTCCACATAAACACCCAAGCGATGCTAAATGCTCTCTAAAGTACAAACGATTGCACGCAATATTTCTAATAACACAGTGCACTTATGAGAAACATACCTACTGCATTTACACCCACTCTGCTTTAAGGAGGCATTTATCATTTTCACACAGATGTATGTACACGCTGCAGACATATTACTGCTGCTGGAAGGGGGTACATTAAACTGTTTACAGCAAATCAATGTTTTATAGCCTTAGCTGTAGCTTCAATATATTCGGCCTTATTATCCTGGAATATATCCTCGTTCTCTTTTTGAATTCTGAATTAATGTTGTTGGCTCCGTTTAGCAATGCCTAATGCTTATGCTGCAAGCATTATGCAAATAAATAAGAGTAATGAAGCTACATTAGGACCTTCGCTTCCCTTCATGGCACGGCAGAGAATGGAACAAGATTCTTGCAGCTGTACACTGCTGGGCGCCTGAGTTTTGTAAAATGAGGAGACTCGAGCCCTCTCACATCCTGGCACAAGCACCTATGCATGAAAAACTAGCGTCTGCAGTGCGCCGGGGAGTTGGATTTGCACGGGGTAAGTTTCAGACCCATAGGCACAGGCAGCTCCCAAGGCAGCACTGTTGGGATCTCCCAACATTATGCATGTGAGTACTGACAGATTGCCCACCTGCAGACAGGGCTGGCCACACACACGCGGAGGTGGGATGGAGAAGCAAGTGGTATTGTCAATATGATAATCCTTCCACCTGCCTTTCTGGCTGTTTATCTCCCCTGGGATTTCTTTCAGTGGTCCAAAACCCTGGCTGCCTAAGTGGCTGCCATAGGGAAAAATACCCTGGGGCTGACTGAGAAATATTTCCTCCAAAGCCTTGCCTTCTAATGACAAACATGCCCCCAGCTGCAGACTCCGGATGGGTGAGATCCAGGCCCACGTGCATGAAATTTTATTCACAGAACTGTAAAAAATGCGTATCTCAAGCAGTCTGACAGAAGTGGCTTCCTAACCCACAGATACTTGTTACAGCATGGGGTGCAGCTTAGCTGATACACAGAAGGGGGAATCTTTAGCAAGCCCAGAAATGCAGGTATCGCAGTCTTTACCTTTAACTACCTGCTGCAAATGATTAGTTTCTGAAATGCATTTTGGTTTTAAAGCAAAGGAAAAACTTCTCTACTTGTATGAAACGTACTGCATTTGCTCGATGCAAGAATAGAGAGCTGATGATTTTTTTCTGTAATAAATTATTCAGGAAAACCCCCAAAGCGAAGACAGTTTTCCAGGCACTATATTCTCTCCGACACAGCCTATTTCACCGTATCTTTGAAAAAGAAGTTGCAGTGCATTTTGTTTCCTCTCTTGTTCAAAATGAACATTTCATGAAGAGAAATGCCAGCTGGTGCTGGGATAATTATAATTTCTCATTAATACCAGCACATTTTAAAAATAAACTGCTAATAGTGCCTCATTAGTATCCCTTGTGAAGCAAGTATTATTTTTAGAGACTAAGAAGCATGAGTAAAGATGCGATAAGTGTCTAATACTGCAATGGGAATCAAGTCTCAAAGGAAGAATTAGTGCTTTTTAGTTCCTTATTTATTCATTATTTAAGCTCTTGCTTTGCTACTTGCACAGCACCGCTCTCTGAATGGAGGAATTAGATGTCCATATACCTAAAAGGGAAGGAGTATTAAATTTCTCTTGGCAACATAAAATTATGTATTGAACAACATGTAAAGATTACACATGTTAACATCTTTTAAATGCCTTTTTCCTTGACAGTTTAAGGTTGAAGAAGCACCACATTAATCACGAAAGGGTCTAAACATCTGTGTCTACAAGAAGGATACAGAGACAGCTCTAGCAATCGGCATAACTCTTTCTACATTGCCAAATCAACGTCCCTTCTACTTCAACCCGAAAGAATAGGAACATTAGCATAGTTTCTGTATATACGAAGCCCCAAGTCTGCTAACAAAAAGGCTGATTACTTCTCCCCAGTTCTGGGTTTGTGAAGAACACTTAATGGGTATCGAAAGGAGGAAAACATGCAAATATCCTGTGCTGCCATCAAAGACTGAGAAAGAATATCTTTAAAACTTATTAGAGGGTCTCAAGGGTCAGCACAAAGGTGAGTAAAATGGGCAGAGTGTATTTTTACAAGTCATGCCTTTTGGCAGGTGAGGATATAAACTGTGTGAGAAAGGGAATATTTTTTTACAGTTAACATGGCTAATTATTTCACTGCTTTTTAATGCTTAGGCTTTTATGGTTACATAGGAGGCCATTGTTTTTATATGGTGTTGTAAGCAGATGATATTAAACACTGGAGACTGTTAAAATACTTTTAATAATTTTTAAAAAATCTTAGACATAGCTGTGCAGGGTGAAGACAAAGTTGATATTAAATTATTATGATATCAGAATTAGCTGAAAAATATTTTATGAGCTTCTACATAAAATTCATATATATTTCATTTCAAAATCATCTGAAATTGGCAAAAATGGCATCTGAAAATTAAGCTGTAATCTTCCTGATTGTTTCATTATTAACAGTAACATAGATTGTTGCTTTCAAAAGTTAACTGACAGATTTTTTAATGAGACTGAGACAGAAGAAAGTCCAGAGGGTTGTTGTCCCTATGTCCTACTGACATCTGAAAAATCTACCAGGAGGTAGAGGCAGCTGCTCAGGCCTTGTGGTATGGAGGCAATCCCAAGTGCCTGCCAAGTGCTTTGATATCTGTGGGCTGAAAGAACTGTATTAGGGTTAAGTTATTTTTACTATTAAAAGAAACTTTTGGAAATGTAAGGACTTTTATTCTGTTTGCTACAGTAGCTTCCTTGCATATTGATTAAAATCCACTAAATATTATTTTTCCCCCACCTTTTTCTTTTTTTTAATACAGTAGTTCTGCATCATGCATTAATTTATACAGTGGCTTCTAACAGGTGTCCCAGTAGACTTGGCTCACAGCTGTTCTACAAACCAAAGGCATGGAATATAAATCTTCCTTTCCTCATATGAGCATTAGCAAGCCGAGCTCTTAGCACAATCTGTTCATCAGTACACTAGCTTCCTTGGAAAGTTCAATATCTTAGCTAACGTTTATTAATTAAGCAATAAGACATGACAGACTGCAGCAGCCCTAATTAATGGACACCTCTGGTGCCTGCCACACATCTAAGAAGTGCATTAATCAGCACCAACACAGGTCGGAAGTGACTTAGCACAATAATAAAATGGTTATTTACTTAAACCAGAACATTTCTCAAAGTTAATAACATTTTCAAGCCTCTATATTATACTGTGGTACAGTATTAAATAATTTATGAGAGGTATTTTCCAACTCAGTTGCCAAAATCCCTGCTTCCAAATCCCTGCTTAGCAATACAAATAGAGGATGCTGGATTTGCAGGAGTGCTGAGTCTCTCTGGCTTGTACTAACCTGACGTGTGAACAGCTGCAGCCTCTGAAAATCAGACTGGGTTTATTTAGGTGGCAGATACCAATTTAGCACTCCTCTTCATATCAGCTTGGGCTCTGTGCTACCTGTGTTGGCTCCTGGTGATTTGATTGCTGTGACTGAGCGGTCGGACAAGAGACCCTTGGTAGGCTTACTTCATCCCCACCGCTTGTCTGACTGAAGGTTTGTTCCCATGGGAAACGGGCACCCAGTCAGTCAGTGCTGAACTCGCTCCCCAAGCATCCCCTCCCTTTGGGTAGGGGTGGGCATAGCATCAGCTTCTATGTCACGCATGTAAGAAATCAACATTTAACTGGCTGTTGCTTAAAACACCACTTCCTCAGCCACGGTCTAAAGAAGTTAATCAGTTTCCCAAAGTTGTTTAATTAGAAAAGCGATTTCTAAGATGGAATGTGAAGAATGGACCCAGCTCTGTGGAGTGCATACTTGGGAAACTTTTGGTGCTTCACAAAACCCCATCCATTCAAAAAATGTTTTATTGCTAACTAGAGAAGAGTTTTATTAAGATCAAAACACAGTAAGTGCTGTAAAGTTACTGTTGCCAGATATTTTGTTTGCAAGACCTTATCGACAGTTGTTTGCATAATGCGTCTTTTATACATCTCTTCAGTGCCTGCCCCTCTCTGTTACTTTCTCCACCATATGCACAGCATCACTGACCTTTGGGAAAGCCCTATTATTTCTGCCAAATAAGCTCATGTGAATTCAGGGTAATTTGTTGCACTAAAACGTCCCAATATCCAGCAAAGTAAGCTTTATGATAACGTCTAATAGCTTGAAATTTCCAATGACATTTAGAGTCACTAAATGTATTTAGAAGGTCACAGCTACTCACTGTTAACATTTTGGTACTGGAAACCTGTCTGAAGGGCTCTGGAGAAAAGGAGTCCTTTTTGCTTTGTGCTGCTGAGCTGCAGGAAAAGCCCCCAGGAGCCAGCATCATTAGCATAAGCAGCGTCTGTGGGGCCCGCATCATTATTCTGCATTAACAGATACTTGTGGTTTGGATGTAGGAGTAATTAACCATCACTATCTTCATGCTGTAGCAGAATATTTAAAATCCTCTAAACAGCGGGGTTGCTTTACGAATTCTCACTGCTGAACAGACACAGCATAGGTGGTGACAGAGGGGAAAAAGGACAGGTTGAAGCCAGCTTCAAGGAATGGGAGAGGCAGCTCCAATGAAGGTCTGTGTTGCACGCTACAATCACCTGCCGACTTGAGCTCTATGTGAGGGCCTGACAGGTCAGTCAAACCCTCTTCTCAGTGGGGCCAAGCAGATTTGATAGAAAGTCTCTCCTTCTCCCCCACATTCCCAGCTAGTGGTGACAGCAGTGGGAGAGTGAAGGGGTGGGCAGGTTTGGGGGCCGGCATGAGGAGGATTATTGTAACAAAAGAAAAAGAGAGGATGGCAGCTGAAGTTCTCACAGAGGGTTGACCCAACACCAAATGAAATAACTCACAACTGGAGCAGAGACTAAAATTGCACATCGCAGCACAAAATTGAATGGCAGTGAAACACAATGCAAAAAAGCATCTTCCCCCCTCCACCTCCTTGAGCTGCAGTCACTACCAGCTGCCCATCACCACCTGCAGCTAGATAAGCAGAGTGGCAAGGCACGTGCAGGGGCAGAGCAGAGTTGTCGAGAGGTGACACTGCTATGGGAAGTACTGGCACTGCACAGAAGCCAGGCACCGTGGTAGGCCTGACTTTGTTCAGAAGTTTCTCTTGTTTCATGGGCTTCTCTAATCACTAAAAAACCCAGCCATGAATGGGGTGCTGCAGAGAGAGGGGAGAAAGGTAACACCAATTATACAATGATGAAAGCCAGGCAAAAAACTATTGCCCACAATAATATTCAGAGGACATGCCAGCAGCAACAACACAAAGGACTGAGAGCTGTTACTGCTTTTATGATCATGTGCTAGGTTTGGCTGGGATAGAATTAATTTTCTTTGCAGCAGTTGGCGTGGGGCTGTGTTTGGGAGTTGTGCTGACAACAGAGCTGATAACACCAGGGTGTTGTTACTGCTGAGCAGCACTCACACAGAGCCGAGGCTTTTGCTGCTCTTTACACTGCCCCAACAGCCAGTGGGCTGGGGGTGCTCAGGGAGCTGGGAGGGGACACAGCCGGGACAGCTGACACCAACTGACCAAAAGGTTGTTCCATACTGTATGTCATGCTCAGCATAGAAAGCTGGGGGAAGAAGAAAGGAAAGGTGGGGTGCATGTTTGGAGTGATAGGTTTCTCAAGTCACTCTTACACACATGACAGAGCCCAGCTTTCCTGGGGATGGCTGAGCACCTGCCTGCCCATAGGAAGTAGGGAATGAATCCCTTGTATTGCTTTGCTTGCACATGCACAGCTTTTGCTTTATCTGTTAAATAGTATTTATCTTAACCCATGAGTTTTCTCACTTTTACTCTTCTGATTCTTTGGCCCATCCCACTGAGGGTGGGGAGCGAGTGAGTGGCTGTGTGGGGCTGAGCTTCTGTCTGGGGTTAAACCACGAGAGATGAGCATAGTCTCTCAACCAGGCAGTGATAATGGGGGGTTGAAGAGAAGAAGTAACTGCCCAGTAAGCCCTGCTAGTAAGGCACACATGGACATTGTCCTTACTAATCAAAGAGAGTTGAGTGGACAGAAGACAACAGGCAGAAACTGAAAAACACAAAATTCCATCAAAAGATAAAACACTTTTCTATTGTGCAGGTAACTGGCACAGGTTTCCCAGAGAGATTGTAGTCTCCATCTTCAGAGACAGTAAAAACCCAGATACAGCCATGAGCAAACTGCTTTAGGCTGACCCTTGGTTTGAGCTGGGGGGGCTGGAACGGTCAGTCTTGAAAGGTTCCTCAACCTCAGCTGTGCGACTGTGATTTGCTAGCACCTTTTTTCCCCTCTAAAAAAAGGCTCACTGTGAAACTAACCATGGCATCTATTAGTTTGGGAAGGCAGAAAATTTGGAACTATATATGTGCATATTGATACAAAATGCATTCCCTGCAATGCAGAGTAATCAGGTTTTGTAAGAGTGTACTAATGATGAACAGGTGAGTATTGCCATGGCTGTGTTCAGCTTTGCTTCTGAATGGAAGATTAGCTCAAGAATAGCAGCCTCTGACATTGCAAGGCTGAAGTGATGCCTCATCTCCTTAGCAGTCAGCTCCTAGAACACCACATCTTGAAATGGAGCTTTTTATGGAAAACAATGGCAGTTTGCCTTAAATTGGTGTTTGTGAGTTGTGGAAGTTCAGGGGCTGATAAGTGGCTCTCAGTTCAGGCAAGGAAATAGCTGGGGTACACATTGTTAGTTGGAGTCTGCCTGTTCCTCTTCTTTTATTAACTATGAACCCAGTGGTGCACTTGAATTAAATTAAGCCGTGTAAGATTCAGCAGCTGTCAGAGATAAAAAGTTGTTTGTAGGACACAGAGACTTAAATATGTGAAAAATCTGTACACAGATGATTTCATACTGTGCCCCAGGGAAAAAGCAGCAGTTGTCTAAGCATAGGTATCTACCTTTAGATTCCTGCCCAGTCTTCAGCTGTTGCTCCAAAAGAACACAGGTCTCCTGCCTATCCCACATCGGCCACATATGGAGATCTGAGTTACTCTAGGGCATCTCAAATGCCAACAGATTGTGGGAAACAGAAAGGAACCTTCTGGGGTTATTTGCTTATTCCACAGTAGACCCGTGATGCATTTATAGTTCAGATAGTACCAAAATACTGGCTGCACTGAAGGAAAAGGTCATCCTCAGCTTAGTAGTTGCTTGTTCTCTTCAGATAGGCAACCTGGACCACTGCCTGGTCAATCAACAGAAGTGTAGCTCAAAAGCAGGCACAGCCTGTATTGTCCCATACGTGGTGTTAATTGAGAAGTACAGCAGGGAGCTGGGCTGCTGGTAGGTAGGTGCATGGAGCGGGGATGGAGACTGTAGGTTTTGTCAGAGGACAATTATATATAGGAGCGATAGTCTAATTCCAAAGGCTAAGCTCACAAGAGAAATGCTGAAGAGAAGTAGGATTACAGTAATGGTGAGGCTGCAGAGTACAAGCCTAAAGGAAATAAGGCTTCATTAGTTCTGCTGGTCTTTTCTGATTTGGGTGGGGGTTTTTGTGTCTGAGTTGGGTTTTTTTCCCCCTTTCTCCCACAACATTCCAAAATTATGGTTTTTTAATAAAAATCTCTCTCAGATCCTTATACCTACATGACTCATCAGCCTTAACAATCAACCAGACTTGAACAGATGAATAATTAGCAACAAAATAAAGATGGCCACATGGGAAAAGTCAAGTCCTCAGAACCAAGGTAGAGGTATTCTAGGCACAAATATGAGAGAGGTTAAGATGGATTGACTGATATTTTGACATAGAGATTGATGGCTGGTGTGAAGATCGAGTATACCAGTTTGAGCTGTCATGGGGATCCATCAAACAAGAATATTAGGGAAAATGTAAACTGTGGTGGAGAAAAAGAAAGCATTCTTCCTTTCCTATTCTTCATTTTTCTAGGACAAGCCTTCCATTTTAGCACAAGCAAATGTAGTTTTATGATTGGGAAGGCTTATTTGGCCACAGGTTTTACAAAAAAACCAAAATGTCAGAGGAAAACCTAACTTTGTGATGAGGGAGGACTATTGTCCTGCACTGTGGTTAAGCCTATATGCACTTTTTAAGGAAAATAGACTGCAGTTAATTCTTAGAAAGAAGAATTGGCAACACATTTCTCATAGTAGCTTGTCTTCGAATTTAACCGTGTATGCCCATTGAAGGGTAGGGTGATGACTGTATGGGAGATAATGGGCCAACTTTATCATCAGAATAGTTCCAGTATTTCCTCAAGTTTTGATTTATAGCTTGAGTGAAAACTGCATCAACTTGCTTATGTGATGCAGATTCCCAGGGTGACAGCCACACATATAGTCAGCATCAGAACCTGTCAAGGTGGCCATGACTCTGAGCAATATATCTTTAATTCACAGGAGAAAGCCAGTCAAGGTTTTAGGTTACAGAAGTCCGGGTCTTCATAAGTTAACCACCCCACTGAAGTCGACAGAGTCATGCTGATTTAAGTAAGCTGAAGTTCCAGCCTAGAAAGGTAATGAGAAATCAAAACAGGGCAGGGAGCAACAATCATTTCAAGGAATATTTCAGCAATTCACAGATTAGCCCTCGGCAGTACTTACATCCTGGTTGGACATCTCCCAATATGGTCTCTCACCATAGGACATCACCTCCCACATTACGATCCCATAGCTCCACGCATCGCTTGCCGAAGAGAACTTCCGGTAAGCTATAGCTTCAGGAGCAGTCCACCTTATGGGGATTTTTCCACCCTGGAAAATATATTGACAACTTATCAAAATGACCAGAACGCACAACAGCAAATATTTATAAAAAAAAAAAAGAAAACAAAAGATATGCTGGATGTTGAGATTCTACTTTCTGCCTTCTGTCAATGTGTCCTGTCTATTTGCTGCAAATGGAAAGGAAGAAATACACCTTTTTCAGAATTTGATAAAAATTTGGTTTCATTTGTAGTTTAATTCACCAAAACCAGCAGTTGTAAAAAAACTCCCCAAACCATTAAAAATCTCAGTTCAAAGAACAGAAATAATTTTAAATTATTCGTGTTTGTTCAGAGTCATATAATTAATCAGTACATGCCTTTTGAGTGAAACCATCTCAAGCCTGAAATTCCTGGTCCTAGCACAGTGACATTTAATTTCCTTAAATGAAATAGAAACATCTATTGCAAAATGGAGCACCGAAAGCACTTTTTGAGACTATGTAAGCAGAAAGGAAACTGTAGTCTTTCTGTTATTCTTTAGTCCTGACAGTATCTTTAAATTTTTCTTGTGCCCTTAAAATATCCAGATAAATAGCAAAGCGAGTGTGTTTCTAATAGGTGTTTCCTTAGGGTATCAAATAGTTTCCTTCTGCAGCTTTCAACTTAAAATCCAAGTGCTACCACAAAAAAACCCAAAAAACCAAACCCAACAAAACATTCTGTAAGAATTCAATCAAGAAACATGATTTACTCCTTACAAAACCACAGTATGCAGATATTTTTTTCTCTGACATTAGTAATTTATACCACTGAACCTGGCCTATTTTCCCATGAATAGTTTATGTATGAAAACTGTTCTCCCTTTTCACAACAAAGTATTTCTTCTCCAGATATATTTCTCAAAAGTATACATTTATCATCATTCTCCATATAACTCTTCAAATAAGTAGAGAAAGAGCAGTATGCTTAAGGTGCCACTAGATGGTAGGAGGAGGCAATCAGTAGAGCTGAGATCACTTGGCAGTAGCTGCTTTCAACAGTTATAGATTCTACTCGGCAATATAAATGTATTTCTGACAGAAACAAAAGAAGAAATGACCTAGAACTTCCTTTGGCAACTGAAGAGAAGCCACAGTTAAAAACAAGTATATAAATCTCTGTTAATTTACTTGGAATATATTAAAAATTAACTGTGAGTTGTTGAGGCCTGACTTCAGCTGACTGAGAAGATGCTTGTTCCACCAGAAAGTGTTCAAAGGCAAATCTCTGTCTGTGGTGATGTGCCAGTAAGCTAACTTCTCATCACTGGGTATATCAGCTACTGATGGAAAACATACGGTTAACATTTAAGGTTAAGATGTCCTTTGTATGGTGTCACATTTTTCACAGCTGCTTATTTAAAGCTTTTGCTTGCTCAGTTGTGGTTGAAGTCACCTTACTAATTTTAGCAGTAAAGGTAAAGGTAGTATTTAATTTTGTGTTTTTGCCCAAGCACCCTCTACCCCCTTTTCTCAATCCAGTAACCTGATGGTTGGATCACTCGCCTGGCATGTCAGAAATGGCGTGTCAGATACACCCCACCTGCTGCCATCTCTGAGCCTGCCCTCCCCAGCACTGCAGGATGGGACGCTCTTGGTCCCTTCCTGGTACTGCTCTTCTGCTTGGGAAGCAATTACAAATGGTTTTGGGTATGAGAGTGGAGAAACAGGATGACAATGAGATCCGTGATAGGACACTCTGCAAAGAAAGACCACCCTCATTTTCTTCTCTCTTCTCCAATGAATATTTAAACCTTCTAAACAAATTGGCTAAGAGCATTTGGTGTTTGATCTCATGGCCTGGCAGTAATGGTGTGTCGGTGGGATGTGTGAGTCCAAGCTTCCTGAGGCAGTGGAAGACTGAGATACTCAGTGCCTCAAACGTACACTTCAGACTGGGCTGTCAAACAAAACCAGCGTGACCTCTGAGAGACAGACACTTAAGGGTCTAACTGCAGAGTATACTTTGAAATATCTCCTTACACCACAGAGTTATGGGCCTTACCCTTTTTTACTGGATTGGGTTTAGTCCTTTATTTTTAAACATTTTATTGCCAAACTTATGTAATTCCATCCCTAGATCCATAGCTTCTGCATATTTTTAGGGACAATCAATATTTTCTTGCCCTAAGTCAGGGGGCTGTGGCAGGTCTTTAACTGCTCCTCTGGAGGTGGATGCATGCACTTAAAAAAGGTAAGCAAGATTCGTGGTGATCCGTAGCATGAGACACATCAACCTGATGACCCTACGGAACCTTTCTCCTCAGCAGAGTATCAGTCCTGATATAGATGACACACATGTTCCAACACAGGAGTTCACTATCTAAACCTCACTTTACCAAGCAATGCCCCCTGGTGCCTTTTGGTTTGTGTCCACTCAAGAAACCTTCCAGAGTGCCACACCAGCATTCACAGGAGGATGCAAAAGTGAAATTACCTATTTTCTTTCCTGGCCACAGATCTTGGGAGATGACAGAAAACAAAAAAGTCTACCTAGTCCAGATGGTTATGTTACATTAAGACTTCATTTATGAAGACAAATTGATGAATCAGCAAATTTACTATGAGCCTACATTTCTGATTTGAAGAGTTCTATTAACTATTTTTAAAAATTTTAATGAAAAGTCTTATGTTAGTAATTAAATATCTGCTTTTAGGGAAAACATAAATCTATATATGCAAATAGACGGCATTTGGGTATTTATAGATTTTAAAAATCTTTGTAACATAACATGGATAACACAATATGAAAACAATTTTTTAAAGTGTGTGCTTTTCATAAATGTGATTATCCAGTCCCAAATTTACTCAAAAAAGAGGTCACATTTTGAGCAGTATTTCAAGCTAGATTTGTGACTATTGGTTAAATATAGATAAGCTTTAAAGAATCTGATTAGACTCTACAACTAGTTTCATGAAACATCTTTACTGACTGATCCCTTTTGGACTGAAATAGTAGTGGCTCATTGAGTGCGAAAATGAGAACGGAGAACAGTCTTAACAAAATTCAAGGCAGTTCACATTCAAGGGCATGAGATGTGTTCAGTGTTGTAATGAAAAATAAAATTATTTTCTGCTAGCTCTAATGATGTCTAATAACGAAGTGAAGCAACCCTCTACCTTTTTTACAATGGATTCAGTCTTATGTGTGAAGATGTTATATTCATAAAAATGCATATTTCAGTACTTAATTATGTTTGCAGGATATCTTCTTATGCAAAAAAAGAAGTTGTCTTATTTATTTGAAAGCCATTCAAAAGCCAGAGATTGCAATATGACCACCTTAAGAGATGTATATGACTGAACAGTAGGAATAGCTGCTCATGCATAATAAAAGAACACGTAAGGTTTAGAGTAGCTGTAAATACATTTCCTGTTTCTGATTAGGGTAATAAACAGGGCTACTGATATTGGACATGCCTTTTTAGATTTTGATCTAACGGGGAAAATAATAAATGCAATACTGTTTATACAATCCCTCACCTCCAAATTAAGATAATTTATGGATTATCTACATTTTACTACTGTAGCAATGAAATCTGTCACAGCTCCCTGTATCAGAGAGCCCTTATGCAAGCCCATTTTGCTTTTAGGTCATGCGCTTTCTTTTTGGGGGAGGCAGGGGGAAGGGGCAGAAGGGGTGTTAGCAACCAAATTATATTTCTGCCTCATCTCATACATGAGTAATGATATCAGTGATAAGCTAATTTTATTTTCGCACAGTAATGACATGAACACAACACAGGGAACACTTGCACTGCTACTCGAGTAATTAGAATTCAGCCTTTTTTTCCTGTATGCTGCCACCTGAACATCGTCTATCTCCTGATTTTTTTTTTCTTGATCGTAATTTTATAAACAATTTTACTATGCAGTGTCAAGAGTCCCCTTGGAATTAGACTATTAGGTTCGCATTGCTTAGCTTGTAGAACTGTTTAGAGATCAGCCCTTGAAATGAAATTTACCCCCTCACCCACCCACACCTACACACGCGCTCGCTCTCCCCACGGAGCTGGCAACAGCACCGTTCGCCACACGTTTAAAGGCAGAATTGCAACTACATGGTGGGGAATGCCTTGCTCCTTGCCTCAAGCTATGCATGAGAGAGAGAGAGAGAGAGAGAGAGAGAGAGGGAGAGGGAGTGTCTTCCCAAAATGCCATCTCTTCCTTCAGCTTACAGTGACAACAAAAATAGTGCTTATGATCTGTTATTTGAAAAGACCCCGTTGAGGCAACTGACACTGACATTACATATTGTCCAGTAGGCCACGACGTCTATTCCTTGCTCTGCATTTTTGCCATTTGATTTTTAAAATTTATTTTATACATCTGACATCTTTTTAGAAAACAAGAGACATTAACAGTTTCTTTAATTAAATATTGAAGCATATTTTAAAACCCCAGCAGAACAATGTAACGGGCAGCTATGGCCCATTACTCTGCCAAGATGAAGGCGGGGATGCATCAGCTCAAAATGCTTGCTGTGAAAAATGACAGAGAGGGCACAGAAGCAAAGAAGGAAGCCTGCTAGATTCCCAGAACCTTTGGCATGCCCAGCTAGCTAATTAAAGCAAGAAGCGATACCACTGAGAACGTCAGATGTAACATTGAAGGGAAGAAGACGTTTGAGCTTCTACTGGATGCACAAAACCAGTGACGCACATAAGCAGCCAGAAGCAAACACAATGCATCAGACTCATGACATCCCAGAACTCGCAGTGATGCAAAGCAGCGCCTGGTTTTGCTGAAAAGCGTGTTCTGTATTTTCCTTGAATGACAGACACTACAGAGGGACTGTCACAGAGCTGGCTGCAGTTACACTAACTGCTGAGGTGCTCACCCATCAGTTCCAGATGCAAAGACATCCAGAATTGTCTATTTCTAGGACAAAAGGTACTGAACTATGTGCACCATTAGTCTAATCTGGCACAGTAATTCCTATGCATCTGTCAGTTATTATTTCTTTATGTTCGACGTTACCGAGTCGTGCAATAATTTTCCATGACACAAGTGTAGTATCTGTCTTTTTCTCCACCCCAAATGACAGAAATAGGAAAAAAGAAAAAAAAAAAGTAAAAAAAGAAAGGACTTCAGAGTGAAGGGAGGCAAAAGTAACGAGAGAGATTCGTTTTAAATATTGGACATAATTCATCACTCTGTACAAAACCCTTATGCCACTTTACTGGAGTGATGCTTTTATTTGAGAATATGAATAAAATTTTTCATGTGCAAAGTTACAGATAGTCAGAATTAGGCATTCTCAAATCATAATTTAGACCTATTCAGTATTATCAACAGTCTTTTTCAGCGTCTATTGGAGTATCAGAGAAACTACATGGCAAGATAACAAAACTGCTCTGAAAAAGCATTTCAGAATTTGCTCTCATTACGCCCAATTTCAGTCAGTTCTACCAGTCTTTCATTTCCCTCACTACTGAAATGAACAAAACCCCCTGATTTTTAAAAAAGACTGGATTTTCCTTTAGCCTGGGAAAAATATTCACTTTCAAATGTCTTCATTAACAATGCTAAAGTTAAATATGTAGAACTTGATTTCCCCCCATCCCCATCCCCTGTTAGCTGTCTGATTTTTCAGATGGAGTTATTTATGCTTTTGACCTTATGTTATTTTAGTGAATGTTAACCCCTATGGTACACAACTATTTGTGCCTTCAAAGAGGGGGAAAACTGTCGATGGATGGAAAGTCAGTGCTTAAGATACTGGCAGAGCTAAACCAGCTCAGATGAAGCCCACTTCACATTAACTGGATTAACATCAGTCGGATGCTTATCCAAAATACTCTACCTAACCTGTCATTTTGTCTTCCTAAAGGTCATCAGTAAGATGAATTGATTACTGCTATACATGCACACAAAACCTCCAGAACCCGCCCCCAAATTTATCCTACCCTGACATCTTTTAGTTCAAAAATTAAAGAATTAAAATATTACTTTGCTAAAAATTGAAGAACTATGAAATCAGGCATGTTCTCTGAAACAGCTGGGATTCTCATTAGTAGTAGTGGTAGCATTTCCTTTGACACAAAAAACTTCAACATGCAGTCTCTTGCTGTTCTCAGGCATTGATCTTCACTTGGGTTGAAAGATAATAAACTCTGATAAAAATGCATAGCTTTGACCCCCAAAATCCACATAAGTGAAATGGTAGTGAATATTTCTGACCACTTACATCTGTCCTGCATTCATGTCTTCTTGACAGTGAGATTTAAAGACCTTTAAACAATGACAAAGATACAGCAAGCTACCAAACACAAGCGCTTGATACCACTGTCTCTTGTTTATGTACCAAGTCAACTACAAACATCTTGTTACCCATGATGCCTTCATCTACAAGGTGCTCACTGAAAGATCCAAGGCTTTTACCTACTTATTTTAAGAGCAGGTATTTGTTTAGATTTTAGCCAAAGTAGCTCATTCCAGAGACTGAGCAACAGGGCTCAGTGAAGAGGAAGAAGGGAAAGGGAGAAGAAGGAAAAGGGAAAAGAGAAAAAAAAAGATTCAGAAGCTAACCGCTTTACACATGAGCACAGACAGTGAGAGCTGTCAAAGAGCAGCACGTGCAGGGCTGCTCCCTAAGGGTAGCAGAGAGCAGCCACCATGCAAGCTAGGTGATGCCCCTCTCAGACAGGTGAGGTCACCTCATGGTGCCTGGGGGGATGAGCAGGGCAGGGTGGGGACAGCAATAGGTGCTATAATAGTGTGAGCATCAGATGAAGGCAAGGCAGCAAGCCAAGGCGAAGATGCACTCAGCAAGGTCAACTTCAATCCAACAGGGCTGGGGCTGCCAGCTGCCGTGTCACTGGAGCAGGAACTGATAGCCCCAGGCTGAGCTGACATAGGGTCCTGGGCTCGTGGGCAGGGGTGGGGACAAGACCCAGGGATGGGCAGGAAGGTGTCCTGATGGTGCCCTGGTAAGAACTAGACAATTGTACAAAGACAGATAAACACAAGTATTTTGCAAAACCTCTTTGAGACTGATATTTTGAAATTAGCAGCGAGACTGGCAGGGCCAACGAGTCTCATAATGTTTTAGAGTGGGACTTTGCATTGCCCTTGCTTTAAGAATGTACTGGTAAATTTTACAGCATTGGGTACTTGGCCCTCAGTAACAGAAAACCCCTTTCCTTTTCTGAAATTAAATATCAGAACCATGCATCTCTACCAAATCCAGAAACTATCACACTGCTTGACAGTAATGATAGGGAAAAAAAAAAAAATCTTATTTTTCTTGAAACTAATATTTCTGGCATAGATCTCTTTCTTTTCAAGAGCACCAATTTCAAGCTATTTACTGGCTGTAGCAGCACAGCTCACATCACAGCCATAACCAATTTCTTGAAAGTTACTTCTACAAAGTCCTCCAATCTGCACACCCAGAGCCTATCCACTTCGCTTGCACAAGTACTCCTAACTGAAGTAAATGGAAAAGGTGAAAGGGATTTGTTCCGAGATGCTGATTTGAAGGATATCTGATGTTGCACAACCCTGTAACAAAGGAATTTGCTATTCTTACAGCAGAATGGGGTTGCTGAATACAAAGATTGCTCTAAAACCAATTAATATAAATTAAAAAAAAAAGAAAAAAAGAGAAAGATGTTACTAGGTACTATGCTTCCTTAAAAGCATCAACCAAGGCTTGTCTCTAAAATTATGTCCCTGATTTGCCCAGGGCTCCATGAAGTAAACTGTTACTTCACAGTAACACTTACTTAACAGTAAACTGTGCTTGAGCACTTCATGTCATTAACTATCATTAACGATGTCCCAGCAAGTGATTTCCACACGCATATCTAGTTTGTATGCACAAGAAGCAGTTGCCAAGTTTCAGTAGTCAAGGGGCCTCTCTATGCTGCCATATTGCCCAGACCATTCATACTCTACTGCCTTGGCCCTGAACTCCTGCCACAATCCCTTCACACCATGGGATTTGAAATGGCCAGTGAAACTCAGAAGCATATGGAAACCTGTATGCGGAGGACAATGAGAAATGGATTGAAATGCAAAATTGGCACTACACGATACTGCCTTCTGTCCCCATTTTCACGTTCCACTCTTTGGGATGCTGTACTAGAGAGAATGTAGGAACCCAGATACTGAATTCACATACTGCTTGCTCTGGCATATGCTAGATTTCATTTATCTAACGCTTCTTCAAAACTTTATTCTAGAAACCAGTTGGAAACATCACAAAAATTAGACTTTTCTTTTGAGAGCTACAGTGCCATACACAGAGGACGATGATCAGAATTATTTTGAGGCTGAGCTACTCTGCAAGTATCATTGCTTTAGTTTTCACCCTAGCTGCATCGTGAAGCAAGGAGGATTATTAATATCTCAGTAAGTGAGGAATTAAGTGTTCTGCTCACATTTCTGTGAAGTCCCTTCTCATTCTATCCTGAAGGAGTTTGCTGTTTTTTTAAGTTTCAGTCAATTTATGGTTAAGTTGCTGGTGAAAATATAGGAAACAAACAGAAAGAAAAGGTCAGTTTTTAGAGTGGCATCCCCCAGGGACCAATGCTCCTGTCCTGCTAGCAGGGTATGTAGCAAGAATCTACAATAAAGGCTGGACAGTGAACAGGTGAAATTGTGTTGGCAATCCACAGGCACTCTTGGTAGTAAAGTAGATGCCTGACCACAAAAATTTGCTAAAATGCCATAAAATGGCACAAAATTCAGTGTCAGCAGTGCACACGGTATAAAATGCTCCTAACTTTAAATAAAATATGACAGAACTCTCTACTAAGCTATCTTGTGGTTATAACAGATAGATGGCTCTATAACATTATAGACTCCACACTTGAAAGAGAATAAAGGGGAAAAAAATGAAACAAAATTATAGAAATGATCAGGAGAAGAAAAACAGCTCGGCACTGTTGAAACCTAGGATATGCCTGCATATTGCTTACTGATTGAAGTCTTGATCCACCAGCCCAAAAGGCCACACTGGAACTAAGAGACCTATAGAATAAGACAGGATGGGCGTTCAAAGGTATGGAATAAAAGAAACTAAAAAAAGATCTATAGAACCCTGAATATAATGGTGCAGTTAATAGGTAGAGAGTAGAACCAGGGTGCATCAAGCATGAGCAACAAATAGCAGATTAAAAATATAAACAACTCCAAAAAGTAACTAGATAAACTTATAGGAAGAATATGCATGAAAGTTATCATACATAAAGGCATACCTCTGATTTAAAGAAGCTAAGACTGACAAAAGCTCAATAACCAAACCTGAAAATTCATCATTGCATGTGCAGTCTCTTGGAATTTGCTACTTGATTGCATTTTGGAAACATGCTACTGAGATCACAAGCACTGTGGTTGTCTGAATTTGATCATCATTGCTAAGATCTCAGTTCACTTACAGGTAAAATATAATCACAGGGTATAATAGTGTAGTTGGAAAGAAAGTGGATGATTAACATGTTATCAACATTTTGGGGGAGAAAAAATTAAAGAAAATTACAAAGTTAAATTTAAGAAAGGCACCTGAAGTGAGGTGTTCTTTGATGTGCAACAGTATAATTGTAGATAACTATCTGGAAGATCACAAGTCATCAGATTTTTTTTGTTGTTGATTCTATGACTACATTTCTTTGTCTCTGTAGAGGACCCCAACATTTACAGACAACCTTTATGACTAAATCCTTTGACAAAGGGAAATAAATAGCTCTACTGTTAGTAAGGTTTTAGAAATAAAATAAGGACCAAACACAAGGGGATGCACTGTCAGACTACTATTCATAGATTCACAGAACAGTAGGGTTTGGAAGGGACCTCTGGATATCATCTGCTCCAACACCTCCGCTAGAGCAGGATCACCTAGAGCACACTGCACAGGACTGTGTCCATGTGGGTCTTAAATATCTCGAGAGGAGACAACACAACCTCCTTGGGCAGCCTGTCCCAGTGCTTTGTCACCCTCAGAGTAACAAAGTTGGGTTTTTTTCTTTTTTTTTTCTCATGTACAGACAGAACTTCCTGTGTTCCAGTTTATGCCCATTGTCCCTTGTCCTGTTGCTGGGCACCACTGAGAAGTCTGGCCCCTTCCTCTAGACATCCACCCTTTAGATATTTATAAATGTTGATGAGATGCCCTCTCAGTCTCCTTTTCTCCAGACTAAATAGAATCAGCTCTCTCAGCCTTTCCTCATACGAGAGGTGCTCCAGTTGCCTCATCATCCTCATAGCCCTCCAGTGGACTCTCTCCAGGAGTTCTCTGTCTTTCTTCAACTGAGAAGCCCAGAATCGGACACAGTACTTCAGTTGTGTTCTCACCGGGGCAGAGTAGAGGGGGAGGATGACCTCCCTTGACCTGCTGGCCACGCTCTTAATGCATCCCAGAATACCATTTGTCTTCTTGGCCATGAGGGCACACTGCTGGCTCACTGAGAGCTTGTCCACCAGGACTCCCAGGTCCTTCTGCAGAGCTGCTTCCTATTGGGTCAACCCCTAATGTGTACTGGGGCGCAGGGTTGTTCTTCCCTAGGTGCAGGACCCTACATTTGTCTTGTTGAATTTTGTATAGTTCCTCTTTGCTCAATTCTCCAGTCCATCAAGATGTCACTGAATGGCAGTGCAGTCTTCCAGAGTGTTGGCCAAACCTCCCAGTTTTGTATCATCAGTAAATTTGCTGAGAGTTCACCCAGTGCCCTTTTCTAGGTCATTGATAAATATGTTGAATAAGACTGGACCAAGCACTGACCCTTGGTGCACACCACTAGATACAGGCCTCCAGCTGAACTCTCTGCTGCTTATCACAGACCCCCAGGCCCTGTCATTCAGACAGTTCCCAACCCACCTCACTGTCCACTGATTTAACCCATACTTCCTAAGCTTGCTTATGAGGATGTTATGAGAGACAGTGTCAAAAGCCCTCTTGAAGTCAAGGCAGACATCATCTGCTCTCCCTTCATCCACCCAGCTGTTCATGCCATTATAGAAGGCATGATTGACAGGCATGTTTTCCCCCCTGGTGAATCCATGCTGAGCACTCCTGATAACCTTCCTCTCCTCCACATACTTAGAGATGACCCCCAGTATGAGCTATTCTATCACCTTTCCAGGGACAGAGGTGAGGCTGACTGGCCTATGTTTTCCTGGGTCCTCCTCCTTGACCTCTTTGAAGACTGAAGTGTTACTGGCTTTCCTCCAGCCCACAGACACGTCTCTTGTTCTCCATAATCTCTGAAAGATGACTCAGTGACCTAGCAATAACATCTGCCAGCTCCCTGAGCACTTATGGGTGCAACCCATCAGGGTGCATGGATTTGTGGATATCAAGTTTGCCTAGATTTTTCTCTACCCCAATCCTCCTCAACCAAGGGAGGGTCTTCCTTTCTCCAGACTTCTTGTCTCCAGGGTCTGGGTTTCCTGAGGGCTTGCCTTAGCAGTAAAGACTGAAGCAAAGAAAGTATTCAGTAACTCTGCCTTCTCTGTATCTTCTGTCACCAAGGCACCCATCTTATTCAGCAGTGGGCCTACATTTTCTCTCATCTTCCTTCTGCTGCTGATGTATTTGAAAAAGCCCTTCTTGTTTTCCTTGACATCCCTTGCCAGTTTTAATTCCAAGTGGGCCTTAGGCTTCCTTGTTGCATCCCTGAATTTCTTACCTGTAAAATACTGCCCTGAGATAGTGGGAGCTGGCTACTGGGTGAATGCGTTGAGGTCTTAAATTTGCTCTGTGGAGGGATGACACTATATTGCTAAGATTTTGGTCATATATCTTTCATCAGCAACAAATAATTTTACTTAGGACAAAAAAGGGAATAGAATTATTCCCAGACTGTTGGGAAGCATGCAAGTTTCATGTCTCCAAGTGAGCCCACACACTGAATAAAAATATTGTTTGCATATTGTAAGGGAGACGGGAGAACAGATGTTAATGAAGGCAAAGCAGCTGAGTCCAGGGCCATAGGTCAAGCAGCATGACAGGGGCCAGGATTCTGTCAAATACTGGGCACCATCTCCTCCCTGGGGAGGAGGGACAGGGAATGACGAAGGTGGGGAGGAATGGCCTGTCACAGCCAGGGTGAGCACTGAGGTTCGGCAGAGGACAGTAACAGCTGTTTCTCCTCCACTAGGCCAAAACTTTCCCAGTACTGCCCTGCTGGCTTTCCAAAATACGAACTGTATGAGCTGCAGCTGCACTGCCAGCATGTCTGTCTTTCTGTCAGCCAACCCTCAGGCTAGGAGCTCTGAACCAATGGCAATTTCAAGAAGCTTGGATGACAGAAAGGTAGAGACAGGAAAGGCATCAAAGGCTAGATCAGATTGCCTAAACATGGTGTATCTTGTCCCTTTAGGCACTGTCACTTTCTCGCTAGCTGTCATTTTAGAAAAACACAGGTATCCCTCTGTCTTGTATCTGCCAGTCCTCTGCAGAGATGCCAGGTTCCCCATGGTATTTTAGAGGGCACTGCACCTCTACATTGAGGCAGCTGATCCCTTCCTAATTTCCTACATATCTGATGAAAAACAGTATCTGAGCAAAGAAGAGAGGTCACAGTGTTTCTCCTGATGGAGAGGCAGAAGAGCTCTGCATGCAGCTGTTTTTGTGGATCAGCCAGCAGCGAGAAGCAGTGCTCTGTGGCTGATCAGGCTGTGCAATGTCAGGCACTTCCACAGCTGGCAAACTAGGCAAACATTTTGGCTACCTGGGAGATAGCTACAGCGATGTGGAAAGGGCTTATGAGTAATTTCATGCCACAGGGTCATGGGAGGGATCTAAGCTCTACCAGGGAAGTGAAACTGGTATAGCACAGCAAGGAGCTGCAGGTACTATGAAGGTGCCATGGGGAGACTCTGAGAAGATCGGAAGTTATGCCATTGAGGCTTCAGAAGACAACCTGAGAACTAGGATAACCGTAGCATGAAAATGCAGTTGATGAATGTAATGGAGCCCTAGGACACAGGGCTTCATTAAATTGCTTCTCGTGAAACAATTTTTTTCCCTATTCTCTGACCAAGGAAGACATCCTGTTACAGCAACAGTTACAACCCCCCGTTACCCTACCAAAACCGCACAGACATGAAGCATACCACCAAAACATCACAAAGAAATGAGCACATGAGAATAGTTTTCAGTCCAAGCTAGGGGCTGCTTCACAACAAAGTTCCTCTGATATTTCCATTTGGTTTAGTGACATACTGGTATCATCCATAGATCACTCCGGCATGGCAGCATGCAAATTGTCGAAAAATAGGATAACCATCTGTTTGATGATGAATAGTTTGGCACAGAAACATGGCTGAGCCTTCCTGCAGATACCCATCCATGTTCAACTGAATCTCTGTCCACTGAATATAGGGCACTGAACATCGAGGTAGTTTCTTTTTCAGTATCATCAATAGTTTACCAAGACAAAGCATTGGCTGATGCTTGTGATGACAGCTCCAGTCATACTAATGGCAATGCCAATTTAATAGATAGGTTTATACTAGCATAATGTTCATTTACGGACACTGAGAACCTGCTTCTGACCTTTACAATAGCAACATTTCTTAGTATTGCACTTCCTGGACTTGTACTTCTTTTCTACATCTTGATATATTTTAATCTTGGCTGTTCATGAGTTGGGACACTGGGATATCTTTTGTCCTGTAAGTCAGTTGAATTTACTCCTTGTATTCCCCAGATGGCACAAAGTTTTGAGTAATACACTATTAGATTATCTTTTTTCTGATGATGCATCATACTAAATCATCATCTGACTGATGATAATATAATGGGAATAACATATTAACATAATTTATCATCCCTGTACCTTGCTCAGGGGATATTTTACTTTATCATATAATATATTAGTTGTCACTTCCATGATATATTACAGTAAGACACCATCATCAGAAACATTTTGATGAAGTAGTACTTAACAGTAGAGACTATTATCTAGGGATAAACAGCCCTCAGGGGTACTTTGTTTAACAGAATAGTGTAATACAAAGGTAAGAAGATACATGACATAATGAGAGATGTGATTATTCTCTGACATCAGACTTGCCACTGGTGCTAGACCAGCTGTGGTTTATCTTGGAATAGTAATTTATATAAATTGCTATAAAGCCTCTAAGCAGTGGTGACTTTTGCATTACTGTAATGAACTCACCAAAAAGCTCCATCAAAGTAGTTGGAACTTGTGACCTTTTAGAGTGTCTCTACAGATAAAGAAAGGCAGTATACTTATTTCACTAAAAATCCACCTAGTTCAGAATAATGGAAAATGAGGATTTTTTCCTTTTTTTTTAATTTAAAAATGTTAATTTAACAGAGGTAGATTGGCAATTGACTTTTTTTAAACCACAAACTCATTGAGAGATGTTTATTTAAATATTTTTTAGCATTCAGGATTAATGCAAATTATGCATATGCATCTTGGTAAGTTAGGGCAAAGGTGGCTAAATGCCTGCCTCAAGGCACAGATGCATGGCAGGCATGCATCTGCATGGTCAGCTTGCATAATACATGGGTGCAAGTTCTGCAGGAAGTCCCTTTTTCTGCTGTAGAAAAGCATGTGCACTGACCTTTCTTTTTCCAAGCCTCTAATTGACATTTATGTACGAAAAAATGAATATAAGCACATATTCATATGTACACATATGTATATCTGTATATATAAAATGGATGTCCAAAGCTCTTCTGGTGGACAGAGAAGCAGTATGCACTCCAACTGGCAGCTACCAGCATCGCTGCGTCTGCAGCATCTGAAGGTAAACTCAGATAATAGTGTTGGGGAAGAGAGACTAAATCAAAAGCATTCAGCAGAACTTAATGACATTTTAGGAAAAAAACCCCATTTTTCTCCCTTCTCTGCTTTACAGATCTGCTCCCTTTGGTGTCTAGATTATGACCTTGTATACTTAAGGCAATTAAGGCCAACTGGCTTTGATATCAATGAACTATGAACTTAGGGAATGCCAATGCATAGCTTTGGTTCCTTATTTTTAAGATCTTTTATGAAAAAGGTCCTAAAGTTCAGGCCTATCTTCAAAACCAGAAATTCATATCCCTTCAAGAGCTAGAATCTAAACACAACATCACCTATTTTCACACTCACAATCAAGTGTGGCATATTTTATAGCACATGCATCACTCCATCGCTTCTCTCGGTATAGACTGGAAAATTTCTGAGTCAGACTGGTGATCAATCTCAGTAATTCCCAACAACCCACAGGTCCCCTTCAGTTCCAGTGAAAAAGCTGAAGAAAGAACTTGAATCTTGCCAAGGGTGGGGATCATACTTACATCCTGTAAAAACAGTGGTATCAAGATAAAAAAACTTGCCAGATAAACTCAGTGTCCAGTGACATAACACCACCAGAAACAACATTGAAAAGAAACCACCATCCCTTATCAATGTTTTCCAGAACATTACTTGATTTATTCCAGGTACAAGAAAGCTCGCTTATTACAACCTCAAGAATGTACTCTGGAAAGGTAGATTGGGCTGCACTTTTGGCATAACTCAGCCTAGCAAAGGAAAAAAGAAAAAAAGAAGAAAGAAAGAAAAAGAAGTGCAATTCCCCCTATTCCAAATCACCCAATCACCAACAACATAAACAATTAAAAAGAAAAATCAGACATACAAATGCACTGCTATTTTCCTAGGATTAGACGTAGCACTCAGGAAGAAAGCCCTTCATTGCTCTTGCTGTCTTACCCTTCTGTGTGCCCAGAGGACACGCTCTGAATACTCACCCACCCGTGTGATCACTCTTAGTCCTCACTCATACCATCACTGTGTACTTGAGTTATTCACTGGGCCCTCACATTTTAGTGCCTGAATTAAATATTCTCTTCCCATCCGTTCCTCTATTTTGCTGTGATGTACTCCAAGTGATCTTTACTTAGGGAACTTTTGCATGTTTCTAAATTACACGTGGGTGCTAGAGCTTTTAAACATACCTACTACTGCTTCAGTTAGTTTATCTTGGCCAAAAAAAAAGTACATCTCCAGTCTTAATCTGGGGTCATAGGACACAATCCAACATCTTTATCCCTCGTTCCGTGGTTTTAGACATTACTCTTAGTGGCAGTGTCTCACTCACTTTTATTCTTTTAACTTTCTCTGCTTACAGAGGAGATCCACTTGCCATTAGCTTTCTATAGCATAAATGTTCCTTTGCCTTCCCCAGACTTTCTTTTACTGAAACTTGTGTTTTCCACCCCAGGTTCCCTTTGGGACGCCAAAGTCATTGCAGTCTGATTTGTCTAAATGTAGCTGATGGCACACTCTCGGTCTTTCCTGCCTCCCCTCCTTTCATTCACCTTCTGGAACTCAGATAAACAAAACAACATAGAATAAGAGAAACAAGAGTCTTCAGCTTCATAGCAATATAGAGTTAATGGAAGCAATGGACTGATCAGTTTTTTTCCATGTGTATTTCTTTTTGCAATACACACGAACATTGTGTCCACAGACACAAGCCATGATGATTTATTGCACATTTTGTCTTCTTAAAGTGCTTCAAACTCTATCAGTTGTTTAAGATTTCCAGCAATGGGATATGGGTAATTGCCACTGCATTAAAAATGTCAACCAAAAGTAAATATGGGGATATTGAAATTATTTTGTTTATTTTGGTATTTGAGGGTTGAAACTGCCTTCTTTACATTCATGGTAATCACAGCAAATCACATTCAATCTTAAGCCAGAAAAACAAGCTTGTTTCTGTATTGTTCCCCAATGGTGCTCACAATTACATAAAAACCTATAAAGCATTTGTTTGAGGCAATGCTGACCAATAATGATATCTCCAAGCACTGTAACCAAATTAGGAAAAGTTGTTTTTCACACTTTATATTTTATAAGTGCTTCCAAAAACAAGAGGCAATTTTACTGAAACTCGTTAAACATTAAAATGGTGCAATAACACTGCTTAGCCATTTTGCTCTTCTGAATGCTTTACTGCTCATAACTAATTACTCTCATGGCAACCCTCTGAAGAAGCTATAGTCTCCATTTAACGCTAGTAAAAACAGAGACAGAGGTTGAGGACTGTCAAGTGTGTTGAATACCTGCAAATCCCACTGGCAATAACTGGATTTCTAGGTGCTCACTGTTACTGAAAACAGGCTGTAAATGATTTATGGTGGGTAAAACTGCCAGGTAAGAGAGCGAGAACCTTTGAGATAAAGTTCCAGCTAAAGCAGTTGCTGGTTTCCTGGGCTGGGTCTTCCTGTCACATTGAAGACAGCTTTACAGTGGATTTTGTACTTATAAAAATAGAAGAACAAATGAATGGTCAGCTGCTATGAATGTTTATATAGACACCTTTCTGCTTTACAGTCTGTCCACTTACGTAAAAATCATCATGCAGATTTGTAAGAATTAATTATTTCTAGACAAAGAGGAACTAGCTCTGTTTTGATACAGAAAAATCAGAATTATTGTCACAATCCACACCTCACCAGGACAGGAAGAAGTATGGGATGTAAGGAAAGGTATTATCTCTAAAAATTCAACCTTGAAGCAATCGGGAGGATTCCTACCAGTCCTAGCATTATATTCCATATACAATTGCGAACTGTTGCTAAAGTTACTAAGCTACAGTAACATATAAAAATCTCTAGACTGTTAAAGAGTGAATAATACTCTAAGAAATTAAACCTTATCCTCCATGCAGCATTGTGGTGAGTGTCCCAAGGTACAACACTGCTGATCTCCTATCTCTGATCTTTGTAAACACCACAAAACCAGAAGAAAGATATTTGACCTCTAAGAACACACAGACTGTTCCATTTTCTTTTCTTGGTTTATCTCAAAAGATCAGAAAGAAAGCTAATAATTATTTCTCTCTTTTTAATTTTTTTATTCAACCTGCATGCTAACTTTCATAATGAAAATTCAGTTTCATATTTTAGGCTTGCTTTTATGGTGTTTTATTTTTTATTAAATGTCATTCCTCCTATCATTAATTTGATTAAACTCACATCACCACTACTAAGCTGCAGGAACAAAATGTTGGCTTCAATGCGTTGCTTTGGGACTTGTCATCAGGCCAAACTCACAGATGTTTCAATGAACACCCGGCATTTGGTCCATTTCTAGGATAAACACCACAGTTTACTTCATCAACAGTGTCACGATCCCGTACAAGTAAGCAGTAGGATCTGTTAAGTCCTCTCACCTACTCTGTCTGTAGCTCTATACTTCTGATAAGCTGATGCAAAGCAGGAAGCAAAAGTGAAAAAGGCAAAATTAGAGAAAGGGGAAAAATCCTTAAGGGCTCTGTGCCTCATCTTAAAAGGTCTTTGAAAATTCCTTTGTAGTTTTGCCTGTTGTGACAAGATGTCAATTTCCTTTTAAACAATGAGGTAGACAGAAGTATTTTTATTTACAAGTGGGAAAACCTGTGAAGTTATATGTAGTAGCTGGGTAGAAATCAGATGATCATGATGGCTCCTAAGTGTGTGAATAACCCTTCCAGTATCCTCATGAGGTCTTACCGATTTCTATTATGATACTGAAAGATATTTGCCTACAAAAACTTAATAGGACAGAAAACTGGGATTTGATATTTTGAGACACTGACAAAACCAGAATAATACATGTACATACATGAAGTGAGGAGTAAACAGCTAGCTCCATGGATACATTAGCAACAAAGCAACTGCAAATAAAAATGTGTGATGCTTAAGAAACCTGCAGGCATGCTTAGCAGCTTTGAGGTGCTCTTCACATGGACTACAAAACTGGTGTTTCACAGCTACCAGGAAGAGATAAACTATGAAAAACAGCTTTTTCCCCATGAACATCTATCAAAATATACATCTCTAATAATAGAATAAGATCGTAGGTAGAGAGAGGTAGGTACTCCTCATAAATGCTTGTCCCAGCCTTGTCTTCCATGACAAAAGTTATTGCTCAAAATGCAAAAGTTCGCTATTTTTTCCACAAGAACTTTTCTATCGGGGGGGGATATTTTAAGGACAAGTTTTAAATGTTTTCTTACTATTACAAGAACTAGTCCCATGATTATTCCAAGAGTTGATTCTTCACAAAGATAACCTGGAGTAAAATTACAGGTGCTGACAAGTGAGATAGTAGTAGTTTGTGGAGCCCAGCTTGTGCGCCTGCTGTAATCAAATTTATACACACAAATTGGAGCGTGCGGTGTTGATATTCCTCTTAATGGGATAGACCTGCGGAGTAGAACTTTTAAAGCTTGAGTTAAAGTCCTCTTTCATTTTAATGAGTCTTCAGTATGTCACATCAATCTTCCCTTATGATTTTATGTGTGTTATACTTTTTTTTTTTTTACTGCATAAATTACCAAGCAATATCAGTTGATGTATACTGGCTAATACAAATACCTTTGCTATTGGTTATAAACAAGTCTGTGCAAAAAGCCCAGGACAATACAGTACACCACAGTCAGAACCTAAAAGCAAACACTCAAGACAATGTTAAACCCCCCTTGTATTATGTTGCATTTGTGGTACACAGGATGGTGTTATATTGCCCCTGTAACTATTACAAACTTCAGTTTCAAATCCTTATGTTTCCACATTTAAAACTTGAGGGCACTATGGCATTATTTGCATGGAAAGCTGAGTGAAAACACATGGCAGGCAGAGGCTTTTTTCTTGCTTTTCTCTGTACTCCTCATAATACTCAAGAATTTCAACTCCAGTGTGGTACAGACAGGACTAGAAACAGGTACATTAGCACAGAGAAGATACAGCTTGTTGCACTGTGATCTGCAACTCCGAGAAGATCAGGGAAATAAATCATGCAACAGCTTGACTTCACAACACCTTGTCAACAGGCAAGGCTGAACTGACAATTGAATGGACTTTAAGCAGCAAACCCAGTAGTTGGCCAAACATTTTGTAATGGAGAAAGGCGTCCAGAGGAGCCAGTCAAAAGAATCTTGTCTGAATGTGCTGTCAAGAAGCATGTAGAACTTGCTACTTTTGCCCCAGGTAATATACTGGTGCTGGTAGGTATACTAAATAAAAGGGAAAAAACCACCCAAACCAAAAATCACACGCAAAAGGACAAAAACTATCCCAAGCAACAGTCTGTCCTCTTACAATTTGGAAGCTGTCAAGAATAGAGGACTTTCCTTGGGACCTTGCACACACTTGGAAAGAAGCTGTCTATGGGTCAAGTATTTATGTACTATATCTGTGGAGGAAAAGTACATTTTGTCAAAACCTAAAATTTGTACTACTGAAATGGGATTTTGGATTTCAGCAGATAGTTAAGGCATGAAAAAAAACTATAGGTCAGTTAATGACAGATGGATGGAGCAGGAGACACCAAAAAGGCATGACCCCATAGAGAGTCAAACATGCTTTTGCTGTTTCCTCTGTGAGTTCCACTTTGACAAACCTTCCTGCACAGAAAAAATATCTTGTTAAAGAAGCAAGTAAGATATTTCTTATATAACATGCTATCTGGAATATATTAAAAAAGTATGTTAAAATGAGCAGGTTCCTACAACTGAACTTCTAGTATACTTTTAGTAAGTACTAAGACTGCCTTCAGGTATAATCCCCAAAAAAGCATGCTTGAAGAAAGATAGAGCTTCACTGTTGTGCTCTCTAAGCATTTTTCTTAGCCGTTCAGTCAGGAGAAGAAGTAACAAGAGGTCTTTTCAGACCATGATATAGGAAAAAGGCAGCAAACTCGTATGACAGGTGTTCTTGGGGTGTTTTGTTTATGGTTGTGTAGAAGTGAGGTGAAAGCCCAGGGAGAGGTGACACGTTACCTACAGTTTTACTTCTGATGGAGGTCCCTTTGCTTGGGGGGTCCTACCAACTTTGCTCAGGTAGAGACATGTTGAGAGAAGGTAAGATGTGGCAGGCGAAAGACAGCCTCGAGAAGTTCACACTGAGCCATGCACATGCTGATGTGCACCAAGGAGCAGGTGGTCAAACCTCAGACAGGAAAGGAAGAACCTCCTAGAGATGAGATGGGGTTGATACAATTAATAAAGTCATTGACTAAGTCTAACCCACTGGTAAGATCTACATGTTTGCGTAAAGTTCTGGCTGACTCAGGGTCCTGACACAAACTTTTTGTCCCCAGTTACTAATAGGGACTTAAAGCCCTGAGAAGGGAGAAATCCCAAAGAACGTCTGATATTAAAACCTTTAACCATGGAAACACAGTATCCTCTGCTTGTCAAATTACACTGTAGATGATACAGCAATGTCACATTATTATTCTCTGGAGGGCAGTTAATATTAAAAAGGTATATACAGCAACACCCTCCCAACCCCCATTATAATTTCCTAGTTAAGCAGATGTTACTTATGGTTTTATTTCCAATAGAGGCTAAATGTTTTACATGCAATTGGAAAGAGGAAAACAGATATTAAAAGCTCAAATTACTAAAGCTATGGATATTGATATAATTCTTTCAGATTGGCACAGGGAACAAAGTCCCAGTTTAACAAGGCAATCCATCTGTCTACTCCTAAAGCCAAGGGAAACTGTGGTACTCCTGCTTCCATTCTTATCCAGATTAGCTTGCTAAAGGCATTTTTTTTCCCATTACATAAATCAAAAATTATGTAAAACAAAGTTTAAGACTACATAGTCAAGCACTTAAAAATTAGTAAAACGTAAAATGAAATGGGCAGTTACACAAAGCTAAGACTAAATGTCGTAATAGGCTTTCCTGACGTACCTAGATGCTTTGAAAGATGGCCTGTTGACTTCCTCCCCATTTTAAAACTGCAAATGTTTAGAAATAACTAAGTAGCTTAGTAAAATGTAGACCAGTAAATCATATATTCTTTTCATTTAGAATAACAAGACTCAAGCAGTTGTTCCTCAAGACAGATATACACAGGATCTCTCAACTTCTGGGAATATGTTTCCATTCATAATCAACATCTGCACATTTGAAAAGTAAGTATCCTGAGTGAATCACAGTCCCAGAACAGGAGCAGTTTACTTTTAAAACACATTTGAATTACTTCATTTCCTGTAATGAACTACTAAACTTGTATGGAAAGGATTAGTCAGAGCTCTACGTCTGAGAAAATTATACCAAAAATTGGACCAAGGGAACAAGGACCAAATTAAACTTTGTATTGAGAACATTTACTTAAAGATGTACTTGAATACTTGCATTGTTTGACAACTTGAATTAATGATTCCAGTTTGTTATAGAAAAGGCTGAAGAGAGTCTCTTCAGCTTAGATACTTCTATGAAGCTAATGATGTTGTCAATTTGCTGCAAAATTAAATGATCAATTCAGAGAAATCTGCTTTATATAAGTACATTAAGCATAATATGAAAATGCAGTTTCAGTAATTGTGCAATGTTTACTCGTTGATACACAACCAAACCAGGACCAGGCTGCAAGATATTCCAGGAGAAAATTACTATGAACAGAGAATATCTGCCTAAGTGTTTAATCAATAGTACTGCTCTTGTAATTTTGGGAGTATATCTGTGCTGAAAGCCTCTTTGTGTTTAAAAATAAAATAAATTAAGCATAACCATGACATTGTAAATAGGCAGAAGTAAGAGGAATGCCTAAGTGTGGCACTGGAGTTACATATAATTTTTGTAGAGTTTGCTGTATTTTTTACTATCAGGAATTTAAAGGGAGTCTGAGCAAAGACAGGTAAACTTTTTTTTTATTTTAATTTTCACCATATTGTTACCAGCTTCCTCATTTTGGAGAAATGGATCTACTAGTTTTTTGGTTTTTTCCCTCAGGCTACAACTGACTGTTTACCAAATATACTTCTGCACTGACAATGAGTGCTACACTGGGAGAAAAAGCCTACACACTCAAGCTAATTGTTCATGTTGAATAACAGCTTATCCATGACTAGAAGTATTTATCTCGGTGGAAGCACTGAAGATTTGGGAGCTACGCAGCCTGAGCACGGATCAGAAAGCTTCTAAGGAGATGCACAACACATTTATTATGAGATTTATTTGAGAGCTTTTTTTTAAAAAGTAAAGAGTAGGGTGACTGCATTTTTATTCAAAAGGGTTTGCATTAAAACCTCAGATGTGGATCTTCAAGAGGGAATTTAAATGAAAAGCAGAGTGCCTGATGGAAAAACTGTGATAGTTCCAGTCAGAGGGTCCGATACAAAGCAAGATACAATGAAAAGAGAAAATAGGATCAGTAAGAGGAAATGCACTGAGAGTGAAGATAGAGGCAGTTAGAAATTAGAGTAGAAATGGAAGCACAGTTAGTGATGTGGCGTTATGGGAGAAGATGACAAGTCTCATTCCAAAATGTTCTTCAGCTAATTTTAGAAAATCAGGACAAAATAAAGGCGGTAAGCATGGCCACATTTCTAAGAAGAAAACTAGTTCTTCCGTGTGGCTTCAAGTCTTTATTTTCAAATACTGCACATTTCTTGGTGAGGTCAGTTAGGCATCTTCATCTATCTAATAGCTTTCTTGCAAAGAAAATAATTATTTTAAGAAAGCTGTGAAATTTCGGAGTTTATTAATGACTCAATTTGCCTCATCTATTACTTCATAAAACTGTGTGCTCGCCAAACCCTCACTGAATGGATTTCTGACATTTGAGCTGGGAATCAAAAACCTTGTATGGCAGGGATATGAACCCATGAAGCATTTTACAGGAGCGAACAAATGGCCATCAGATTTCTTAAGAAACAAAAGTTCATTTTTTCTCCCCAAAATATAACTGTAAGCAAAAAGGTGAAGTTCTGAAGTAGAAAGAAGGAAAGCAAGGAATGTAGAATCTACCTCCACCTCCCACTTGTATTTCATGCAATGATATACAGAATTAATGCACACAGATTTTTGGAATTGCCTTAAATATAATAAATATGCAGAGGGTTTGGTGGTTTTTTTTGTTAAATATTCTGACAACGAAGATATGCTTAATGTCAAGAGACAGAAGTTTCTGTCGCCTTTCAAGCTGAAGCTGATACAGCCACAGCGGGGCAGTCAAGGACAAGCCGAGCGATTTGCTTCTAGAACACTTTGCTTCCAAAGTGCAAGGAACAGATCAAATATTTTAGGTACTAAGGGCAAAATCCCACAGCGCTTCGGCAAAACTCCTGTTGAAGCCAATGGGAGCTTTGCCTGAATAAGAACTGAGCAAAGGCTATGATGTTTGACCCAGATTTATCAGAGTCATACAAATCTAGGTCTAGCGTGTTTTTTAAGACAGACAACCGCTGTGCCGCAATATTCCTGCGGCATTCTGTTTAAAGGAAACCACAGTAACAGTAAGCTATGAATCATCCCCCGCTCTCCCTGTGTAGGTAATGAAGGGAAGAACTCACAGCCATGCAAGGAGCCGCTATCCGGATAATCCGCCAAAGAGCAAAGCTAACAAGAATAACTTTACCATTGCAAAGTTTTGGAAATCTGGCAAACACAGAAATCATGTAAGTGAGACTCCCAAGGGCTTGTGCATGGCTGATAAATAATAAAAAATAATCCAGCTTTCATTCTTGTAAGCAGACAGGCAACAGTGAACAATCCCTTTCTAGAGTTATCCTGCCTATTTAGGCCAAACTGCAATTCCTACATGGTCAGCAGAAATTCTTCTTGTTGATTTCACTGGGGATTAATTTTGGTGAATAACTAGGTCAGTCTTGTTCCTAAGTTAACATTCCTATTACAGAAATATGAAAGTAGATTGAGTTTAATATATGTGTATATCTTGCTTCAGAAATGTCCTTCTCTAATTACAGAATCCCATTTTACAACTTTGATATCATGTACAGGAGAAATATTTGAATTAGTATCAAAGCGAGAAGAAAAATTCCTGAGCGAGACGTGCATGTTTTTTGGCTTCCATCTTCTAGCTGAAGCGAATATCAAAACCCTGGCACCAGCAGCAGTCAGACCAGAGGATCTCCCCGAAGGGTGAGGGGGAGGCGGTGGAATGCAAGCACTGCACACTGCTGCACAGAAGCCAAAATCATACTGAGATAAAACTCAACCCCTTCATATTCAGCTGGGTCTACACTTTGCAAGATTTTTTTAATATAAAGAGCAGTAGTTAAACAATGAGAAAAGATATTTCTTTTTTTATCTGAGAGCTCTTCATTAATGTATTCTAAGCCTTCTGAACTGTGAGATATTACTCAGAGAAGTGACTAGCTGTACTACTCAGGCAGATAATAGCTTGATACCATCTTTAACTATGAAATTAAGATTTTTAAAGGGCAGGTCCTTGAAAATGAAAAGTCTACAACTTTTATCATGTCAGTCTAGGACCTTGTAATCTTACAAAGAAAATGCTAAAACCCACAGTCAAAGTTTGGGCAGCTCCAGGTTTTGCACCAGATACGAAAGAGTAGTATGACTTGCTTTGGCTCTGTTAAATTCACTATTGAGGCAGGGAGATGGAACAAGAACATACAGCCTCTCAGTGTATATTTTCTCCCCTGTCCAACTGAATAGGGGAGTGATAGACCAACTTTGGTGTGTGTCTGGCCTCCAGCCAGGGCTAAACCACAACAACTGATCCGATTTGATGAGTGCATCTACGGAGAAGGTGACTCATAGTCCAGAAGATCAGAGCTCAGAAAACTACTGAACCTGAGATTTTCCTCAGAGCGTTCTGTATCCAAACCTGTTCTCATCCATTTTCATGAAGTTGCATAGACTGGACTTCAGCATCCCCCTGGCATTGATGTATTTCCCACAAAAGCTCTGACTTCCTCTCTGTATGGATGACTATCTTAAGCAAACATTAGGTTTCAACAAAATCAAAACAATACTGACTCTCCTTACTTTCAGAAGTGTCAGGCTTTCCTTCCTCCTTTGTATTCCCGCAAGTCTTCTGCTCCCTTCTCTCCCTCATCTCTTGATTGCCTCCTTTGGGTGACATTATACATTAACACTGATCCTCATTCAAAAAAACCCCAACAACAAACCAACCAACAAAACAGTAACCCCCAAACCTCCAAACAAAACACCAAAAAAGGCTGTCTATAAATAAAGGAAGAAAAGGAATCTTTGTTTTCCCCAGATATGTGTCTCGAAAATCGGATGGCAGAATGTCAGGTTAAAAATCAATCGGAGTCAAGTCCTTGCTAAATTAACAGAATTTTTATTATTTGTTACAATTTATTTTAATGAAATAAGAATATGAAAAGAGTCTCTGAAATTTGAATGCCTCAAATTTGGTAAATTTGAAATTGGAAATGTATGTCCCTATGAAGCACAAAACTTGCCAGTTACATGCAAATTAAAAAAAACAACCCAGAAAAACTGGTGTATCCAAATCTTGGGTCTTTAGCACACAGGAATTCCCAATTCTAAAAAATAAGGCTGCATCATTGCCTAGTATTGTTGCTGAGAGCTTCTGGTCTCTTCCAGTGTCAGAACTGTTTGCGCACCAGTTGGCACAGCGTGCTCAGTGCAAAACACAATACAACGGGGGAGAATGGAGTTGGAAACATGAACGATCTCCTACAGCATCAGAAGATACAGTACCAGTCTCCTTCTCTTAAGGCTCCTTCCCTGTGACCTTTGAAATATGCATCTGACTATGCTTGAAAAAAACTACTGCTTTTAAATGTCCAAGTCTAACAGGTGGGTTTTTTGTTTCTAATTGCTCTTCCATGGGACTAGCATCCAGAATTCATTTGACTATACTCAATGGACATATCACAAAGGACTTACATCCTACTATGGAATATATCAACATTTAATTATGAAGTGTTACAAAAGACAGCTTCAAATTTTCAACCCAGGAGCTTTATGTAGCTCTACAGAGAAGTTTCTTGCAATGCAGTATTTAATGTGGATCATAAATTCCCATGGAGAGTGGGGTGCAACAAACAAAAACAAAAGTCATCCAGATCTTATTTCCTTCCACCTAACAACAGCTAAATAACAGAGGTGGAGCTGAGCTGTTTAGGTTGCTGGAGCTGAATGATTTTCTTTTCCCAATGAATTGCTTACCTCTTCTGTCTTCAACAGCACACAGTAAACAAATTCAATTTCTTAACTTGTCTTTGAAAGGTACCAGTAATTTTGTATGAGGAAAAAACCCCAACCCGACACACATACGACTAAGCTACATTCTTTTTCAGAGCTTTCAGGACATTGCTCTGCCTGTTCTATATATCAGAATATATAACCTACAGCAATTACTGTTAGCTGACATGCTACTGAAAGGAACAGCTCTGACCTCAATGAACTGACTTTAAACTCATTAAACAGTATATCAGGAGCTGTGCATATTGCAGGTCTGTTCCAACATATTTAACACAGCAAAGTTATTTTTTGATACACTGCGCCTTGGTCAATATGTGGAAAATTGAAATACTAAGTAAACTGTAGTCCATTATTAGCAATAGCCTAAAAAACCAGGTGTTCAGGACTATATTCATTCATGTAATTAGCAACAAAGCAATAACTTTGATTTTCTGTCAGCACACCTAGATTTTTAATCTTAAGTGTGGGTAGTATTCCAAGTGAATGAAGGTATTGCTAAAACTGTATAAGCATGTTCACAAGTTCTTTAATTACAGTTTGAAAATGGTAATTCTGCTTAAAACTTTAAAAAATTATAAAGGCATGCAATCAAGTCCATATGCACTTGGGCCGGAAGAATCCCAGACATAGATACAGACTGGGAGAAGAGCTTCTTGAGAGTAGCCCTGCTGAGAAGGACCTGGGGATTCTGGTGGATGAGAAACGTAACATGAGCCAGCAGTGTGCTCTTGCAGCTCGCAAGGCCAATGGTATCCTGGGCTCCATCAGAAGAGGGGTGGCCAGCAGGGACAGGGAGGTGATTGTCCCTCTCTACTCTGCCCTCGTGAGGCCTCATCTGGAGTACTGTGTCCAGATCTGGGGCCCCCAATACAAGAAAGATGTGGAACTGTTGGAGAAGGTCCAGAGGAGGACCACGAAGATGATTAGAGGGCTGGAGCACCTCTCCTACAAAGAGAGGCTGAGGGAGCTGGGCTTGTTCAGCCTGGAAAAGAGAAGGCTGCAGGGGGACCTTACTGCAGCCTTCCAGTACCTAAAGGGAGCGTACAAATAGGAGGGGAATTAACTTTTTAAAAGGGTAGACAATGGCAGGACAAGGGAGAATGGGTTAAAGCTAAATGCAGGAAGGTTTAAATTAGATATTAGGGGGAAGTTTTTTTTACAGAGAGAGTGGTGAGGTGCTGGAACAGGCTGCCCAGAGAGGTGGTGGATGCCCCGTCCCTGGAAGTGTTCAAGGCCAGGTTGGATGGGGCTCTGGGCAACCTTGCGTAGATCCAGGCCTGGAGGTTAGTGGCCCTGCCTGTGGCAGGGGGGTTGGAACTTGATGATCCTTGGTGTCCCTTCCAACCCATGCCATTCTATGATTCTATGCAGCTAAAAATATAGCTGTCTTTGAAATTAAATTAATACTCTGCCATCCATATCCTAGGCTGTGTCCAAGAGAAGCATGACCAGCAGGATAAGGGAAGCTATTCTTCCCCTCTGCTCTCATGAAATCTCTGGAGTCTGCTTTCCCCAAAGACCATTAGGTCACTAGAAGCAATGGCAATTACAACTCTGCAAATAAAGAGGGTATGTTATATTTAAACCTTTCAAAATGTAATTTTTTTGGAGAAAAAGAACCAAAACAACAAAACCCCCAACGCACTTTGCAGCTTTATGCAGACATATTTTATAACAACTTTTTGTAGAGATTGGGTCTCTACTAACAGGCTACTACATACCCTGAAGAGAACTGTATGGTCACAAACAGCCACCTTCTGAAGATGACAGCTCCAGAGACTCTCCAGTTTATCCTTGCTTCCTTTCTAAATGGCAGTCTCTCTTTATCACCATGCTACTTTCACGTTCCCTACTAGCAGGGACTCAGGGATGCTGTGACGGGCTACGCAGAAGGAGGATTAACAGCAAAATGGGTCTGTTGAAAGAGTCTCTTCCCTTTCCCATTCCACAGGCAGGATGTATAGCTGCTTCAAGTCTTCGGCTGGCCAACGAACAGGTACACTTCAAACCCATTAAACAAACCAGTATCTCCTAGCAATAAAAATTGCATTTCCCAAAGAAGAGGCAATTGTATATTATGTGTTTAAACTACAAATTACCAAGTAGGTTGGGGTGGGTTTTTTTTGGTTTTTTTTTTTTTTTTACAAACACAGGGGACAGTTATATCAATTGTCTAGAATTCTGTCTTGAACCTAACAACAAAGAATGAAATAAAAAAGAACGGTCCCATAAACCCTCACCTAGCCTTTGATGCATATTTTATTTAGTGTTTCTTCATACCTGAATTAAAAAATAAAGGCAGGTAGTATTCCCCTAATGGTGTGTGACAGCTACAAAGCAAAATCAAACTCAAAACTGCAGAAAAATGTAGCAATGAAAAATAGCCTTTTTTTGTTTTTGAATGTAAACTAGATATCAATTTTATTTGAAAAGGCAAATCATATCACTGCACTCTAAAGTCAGGTAACAAACATGAATTAATTCAATTAAAATACATTTCCAGATTAGCACACTAACATTCTCAAGATCTACCTGAAGAACCTATCTAATTTAATCTTTTGGAAGTGGCTTGGGAAAGCTCTTAGCCTGGTGTTTTTCATTTGCTCTGTTGTTGCTTGCTTTTGATCATGGCCAAACTAACAGTGAAATTGCAGATGTATTTTTGTAGGCTAGTGTTCTCCTTAGTTCTGTTTCGCAATCTTCTGTTGTATTAGCTGTTAAGTGGATTATTAAGATCCACTTCAGTGTCTTTCTTACTTTTTTTAACAAATAAGTGCCTGTACCGTTTTATCTACAAAAGTTAAGCTGGGTAATTTTTGCCACAATTTGCACTGCTAAAATACTAAATGATAGTATTCTTACTGTCTCTCAGCAGAGCATGTATCCTCACATGCCCTTACCCTTTTTAATCTCTGCAATGTTTTCCCCATAACAGCCATTTTCATTACATTTGATATTCTATATTAAGTTTCAGTAGCGCCACAAAAAACATTTTAAGCTTGTGCAGATTTATATGCTTGCTGTAGTCTGTCTGTATTTACTGCTGTACACCATCCCCGAGTCTTTCCATTGGATTGTACTCCACTATGTAACTGTCTCCATTTGGATTGTGAGCTCCGCAGTCAGGTTTTGTTATTGTTTTCAGTAAAAAATGCATTTTGCAGAAGTAAACTGCTTCAAAGCAATGACTTACTGACAAACTTTCAGTCTGGGCTGACTTATTTTGGACCTATGTACCACAGGGCACAGAATTTCACTGTATGAATCCTGCACAGCCCTCTCCGTGCACAGGCACAGGGTTAGACAGGCACAGTCCTCATTCAAGAACTGTGAAAACAGCCATCCTGCCTCTCCACAGACTGTTTTAGTGTTTGGAATTACTCCTACTGTTTGAAGAAAGAATTGCCACAGTGAATCAAAGCCAAGGTGCTCTCATCCCATAACCTGCACAGTAGCCCTGTCAGATGTGTCAGAGAAAAGCATGAAAGCTTGAAAGTAATCCACACTCTTCTACTTTCACATTTGTTTTCTTCCTGCCTCCTTTAGTTTCCTAGGCTAAAATATGAGGTTTTGTCTCTAAAATTGTTATTGACTGTAGTAACCAGGTATTATTTCTCCCTAAGAATATTCACCTTCTCTTTAAAAAAAAAACCCACAAGCAAAACCAACCAACCCACTAAACAACTAATAAAAAAATTCCTGATGTATCGAAATCTGGCTACAGAAAACCATTTGTGACAATCAGCTCCATGGTTAATTACACTTTGTGTGACAAAACTATTTGCCATTTTAAAAGTTATGAGTTTCCCATCATTTACCTCTATGAAAGTATCTTTTTCTACTTTATGAAACAGAAGTGTCCATTTCTGACCCAGACCATTCATTATTCAATATACTGTGTTTCCAGTGATCATCTGAGCCAAATTTTTATTCTAGATAAAAGACTCACTGATGCGAACTTCCCATGTTACACCTCCACGGCAGGCAGGTACATTTTCCTGTTAATCCTCTGGAACAGCAGCTGGTTTAAATGGTATTCACAGCCAGAGCTACACAGATATTTTGAGTGTTGGGATACCTCTCACCACAATAATCCCTATGTCCTTCCTTGCTACAGCAGCTAACATAACTTCAGTAAAAATACGCATTCAGTGAATCAACAGCAAATGGTCCAACAGTGGAATGGGTTTTCCACCTAAGGCACATTGAACCCAGACAGCTTGTGGAATACTATAAAGAGATCTGTGAAAGGTATCAAAGTGCAATGTGCTACACAAAACCCCATGAATGGGAAAGTTCTAACAAAGCTGCATCCCCGCAGGATAAATCTATACATGGACAAAGGTTGAAAACCATGGCTCCAAAATATGCTTTACTATTCCCAGACAATATTACAACAAAGAATAAGCCATGCAATCAGTATTAAATGCTACAAAGAGATCCATCATTTATTTCCTAGATGCAGCAACGTTCAACAGCATTGAACCTTTAGGTCTGTAAATAGTTCATTCTCAATCCTACCCTATGTGTCATTTGTAAATGCATGCCTCCTTTCTTCATAAATACACAGATGACAAGAGAATCAATCTGAGAAACTGCAAAGCATGTACACGTAGCATTTTATACATAAATTTGGAAATTGGGAGGAGTCAGACAAAAAGTTGAAACCCAAGCTAATAGAAAGGCAAAGCTTGCAAGTCTCTAATGGCAGCATTTTTAATTACAGTAAATTTCTTCTTTTCATTGGAAATTAAATTCTGTTATGATGAATGATGGGATGATACTCTAAAAGTCACATTAAGAATGAAGTGCAAAATACACCCTTTTTATAGCCAAGATGTTAGGGCATACTTGTGTTGAGTTCATCAACATAATGATTTTGAGCATGAGGAAGCAAAATGCAAAATTTCCAACTGTGTTTCTCTGCCAAATGCATATTTAGAGTTTCTACTTGGGGTGGCAGGGAAGGAAAAGCAGGGATGAGACAGCTATTATATTAGAGTTTTACAATTAAATTCAGCCATTTAATTTAGAAATCTCTCTGAATTATGTTCCTTTTGATTGTCTGTAACTCTAAATGCAAATTTTCATGCTTTTTTTCATACATTCTCAGAACTCAAGTGACAACTGTTACAGTGAGGAAAAGTACTCACAGAAGTAGAAAGTTAGACAAATATAAAAAAATGAAGAGAGAATGTAATTTCATGTCTCGTTCTTGGACCTTTCTCCTAAAGTACTGCTTTTTCTGTGGTCTGTGTTATACCCTATTAACATTCCCATTACTAACTTTCAGGGGGTTAAATAAACCAGAAAAGCTCTTAAAAAAACCCCTTGGAATCACAGCTGAATAAAAGCTAAATGGAGAATCTAAAAGAGTAGATGTATTGAAGTACTTGAATGTTGTCAAAGACACATATCTTCATCTTCAGGGTCTACTACAAATAAGCCAAGTAAACAGCAAGCATCCTGCCCTACACTGAGTAAGTTTGGGGATTTTGTCCCTTTTAAATATACAACCACTACGTAAAAAGTCATCACACCTCACACTGTCAGAGCCCAAAAGGCATCAAGTTTTTTTCAAGACACTTCTTTCTTTGTCTATGCCATTGCCCATTGGCTATTTGTCTTAGAGCATAACCCAAGCACATTTTGTCTTTGTCCAGGTCAACACAACAGAAGACAGAGGCTTGAAGGGGGCACATGCAGGGCCTCCAACCCCATGTATCCTCTGAGAGCAGGGAATACATCCAGCTGAAGCTGGCGACTCACGTGAAGGCGATTCATCTCACCACCCCTTGACATGAATTCCACTGCACACTTTAGTTCTGCACCTCCCATACACTGGTACAGGCTGAGCACATTAGCATAGCCCTCAACTTGCTTCTTTCCCATGTTCTGAGTAATTAACTACTTGAAAATATTTACTTTATGTAGTACTATCAGAGTCTCACTAGAGTCATTCCTACTGTTGTCTTGCAGTTAAGAGCAACCGCTGCAGTCAGCGGGCTGATGCCCAGATAAGAACAGGGACGTGTGGTGTCTGGAGATAGGCAGCAGCTGCCAGCAGCTGGATTCTGGCACAGGAGCACAACAATCCTGACACAAGATGATACCAATTGCCTTATCAAAAGGCAACCAACTCCTTCAAAATCCCATTAAGCTCTGTATCTCTAATTTGGTAAACAATATTGTGATCTCACATAGCAGCCCTAGAAGTATACAGCCTTTAGTTAAAAGGTTTCTACGAACATCAGCACTTGCCTCAAAGAGTGGGGGTCAGGTCATAAATGGCACACATTTTATCTGTGGCCACAAGGGCTAACTCTTTACCTCAACTAAAGGGTAAGAGTAATGGAAATAACTGCCCTTTTCCCCTCACTTCCAGCTAATCTGTCATCTTACAAAACACTGTCTGAGGAAATACCCTGCATCTGAAGTTTGACCATAGAGTGGATGTGATGGGAGAGGTAAGAAAGGGATTTTCGCATTGAACAGGAAGACTATGGGGTGGCCTAAGGTGAGTACCAAGAAGAGAAGAAGGGTCTGCCCTATTCATCCAACTAAGAGTCATTAGAGAAGGCTGACTTTCTGTTTGGAGGTGTCAGACTGTAGGACTGCCTTACAAGCTGCAGGGAGGACTCAGAGGACTTGTGAACGTGCATGCCCTCTTTTTAGATGCTCAGGAGGATGGATGCTGTGAGGAGAAAAAGGCTACTGCAGAAAGCTTACCTCACTGTGGAAACACAGGGAAGTGTGGGGTTTGCAAAAAGGCCCAGGTCATGCTATTTTACCTGGGCTTTCAAGAGAGTATTCAGGCAAGGTACCCATGCCAGGCTTCAACCTGGTAGGATGAAGTTGGAAGTCTTTAGGAGAACAAATATTATTCTTCTCACAAGGCATTAGTCCGTTGCAAACCACATCAGTCACTTTTCAGCCAGTCTCTAGAGAGATCAAGGGTAAAAAAACCTCTCCAGATAAGGGACTGGCTTGATGGGATTCCACACCATGTTCCCAGTTTCAGATTGAAAACATACAGTCATGATGCATCCTGCCTATCGTTATGTTTCTCTCAATTTAGTGATGAAAAAATATGCTGTTGTAATGTTACATACAGAATTAATTACTTTGTCAATGACTGAGCTCAACCTTATGTCATCAATTAATTTTCACAAAGACAGGTTAATCCAGCCGTTTACAGTACATAGCCTCTTATTTTTCTGAATGGTTGACAATAATCAACTTACTCCATTGTCTATGATTAATTTGATTCTTAAAGTAGATGTTTAGCCAATATGCTTGTCATAGCACTCAAGTTGTTCAAAAACTATTGTTTCGCATCCCAAATTAACTAGAAAATCCTTTACGTCTTGATTTACTTTTTAGCAAATTACTGCCCCTCCCCACCCTATTGTGCATGAGCAAGATAAAGTGGCAAGTGTTTTGACATACAGAAATTATGTAATAAGGTTAAAAAATACCTGATCACCCCTCCCCACCCTGCAAAGTTTTGCTACTTGTCAGTATTGATATAAGTTACTGCCATCATTCTGCTTTGCTCCTCTAATTTGATAAACCTGAAATCTCCCTGGATGGGGTATTTTATCCAACAGGCCTGAGAAGACTCAGACCCATCAAGTCCATCAAATGATGTGAGAAATGCAAATGCAATAAATCAGTTCTTTAACTATTATAGAATGTTTTCTTACTTTCATCATATCTAAAGGCTGAATTCAGAAATACAGCTGATAAGGGAAAGAAGTCTAGAATATATTTCTTTACGTATCATACAATTCAGTTTGTAGCAGCTTTTTGTCTCACTAAAAATAAGATTTAATGCAGAATATAAAGGTGTCACCTTTAACAGAGATAACAGTTTAGTCCTTTTTGGACTAGTGCCACAGGTCCTGTTCTGATTATATACATTGTAAACATTTTGCTACATGTAAACAGTTTTTCTGGAAGTACGAGGTTCTTCTAGAAATACACATGAACCCTCACTATGTTTCAAATTAAATGAATCTACATGATATAACATTGTCTATCTAAAAGCAGGGACACAAGAGCCTAGATGTCCTCTGTATTGACAGAAAAGCTTGTTTATATACTAGAAATGGCTTTTTATGAGCTCCTGTTGCCTTGGAAACAACTACTAAAAATGAAAATTTTGTCTCCATGGAAAAAACCGTACTATTCAGTTATCCCAAAATTTACCTTATCTTTTCCTGATCACTCAAACTTAGGAGCTGGGAACATCCAACTGCCAATCTTTAACTCCTCCTTCCTGTTCTAAAATACTATCTTGTAAGTTTTGCGATTCCTGATAGCGAACAGAAGCCAACCTCTCATTTCCTCTAATCAAAAGCATATTTACAACCCTTGTCTCAATAGGTTGGACATTAAAAAAAAAGTGCATTTTTTTGGCATTTGTTCGGTTTTCCATTGCTGCTTAGTTGAATAGAGTGTCCTATATTTTGTTTCAGTGTGAGCACAATACGTAGGAATTTTCTAGGTGGTTTCCTTTCAGAGTTTTGCTATCAATGTTACTGCTTTTCCTAGACCTTGATTCCTGATTTTTACCTGGCATGTGGGAGGATATGCCAATAGAAAGAATATAAGATCCCTTTCAAATCAGGAAGCAAAGAGGAAGGCACATACATTGAGTGACAACAGAAAGAAAAAGGGAAAGATGTCAGTCATCTGTCTCCAGTCTGTGCCTGCTCAAACATGGCAAATTCACAAGTTTCAAGTGCCTTCCAGCAAATTCTAGGGAGCACACAGCCTTGTTGTGCCAGTTTGTCTTTTGCATCAATTTCCATTTTTGTGCCTGAGAATACATTCACACAATATTGACCATAGTATCACAGATAGGAAATTCTAATTTTTGCCTTACATTTAATTTATGTTGTGCTATAGCTCTTGTTTCCAAATAAAACATTCAACCATACCATTTGATTTCTGACACCAGGACTAAGACAAAAAAGGGGAATAAAAAATAATCAGTTTCTCCTGAGCGCTGACAGGCAGTGGTGCACTCGGAGATGTGAGCCTAAAATACTACTTGCTCAGCATGTGAACCCCCTCTACGGATCTCCTGTAGCTACAGGTACTGAGCTGTTATCAAGAAAAACTTCTGTACTGAGCTGTTATCAAGAAAAACTTCTGTGGAAACACAAGTTCTAAAAGCACCAGAACCTTTGTAAGAGCACTGTATGGAACTAGATAGATGCTACAGAACCCTCCAGTAGTAGATGTAGCCTGCTGTTGGGAAGATGTCTGTGATGAGGAGACAGGTCAATGACATAACAATGGTCAGTGAAGGCTAAGAGATGACACAAGATCCAGTGTGGGGTTCTATTCTTTTCTGTTCCTATGCAAGACTGTTTAAAGGGTGAAAGTCTTAACTGAGTCCTCCACAGCCTCTGTGACACAAATTTATTTCTTCCTTTCCTCTGGCCATCCCCCTCCCCTGATTTTGGGCATAATTGTGCTGTCTTCTTTTAAAAAAAAGAAAAAAGGAACTGGACTACTGGAGTCCCTGAAGGCAACATCTACTGGACCTGCTCAAGGGTAGCAAGACCCAGAGGATGGATCATATGACTGACGGATAAAAGCATCCCACAGAAAACCTGGCTATCACCAGATCACACAGAACAACCACATAACAGGGACTGCAGCAGTCAGTCTACCTTCAGGGATGAGGGAAGGACATTTCCCAAAGGACAGAGGTGATAGATAAGAATTGGGCAGACTCAAGTCAGAGTAATTGAAACACTCTGGATGCAAAGACCCACTTGAGAGGACAGTGGGAGATGCAGTTGAAGGAACTGAGTAATTTAAAATGCTTTTACTTTCTATTATGTCTGACTCCATTGCTTTGAGTTCTTCCTGTTTACAAAGTTTCTAGTCCACATTATAATGAAACACAGAATTTTTCCCACCTGAGTTTAAGCTTTTTGACCTTCATTGTGGGGTTCGTGGCTGAAGCAGATTCATCTTAAATGTGGCTGACACAGGGTCCTGTCACCAGCCAGCAGCATCCGTAACATCCCTTCCTTATTTGCAATAACCCAATGGACACACTACAGATACCTGCCCCTGCTGCAGCATGGGGTCGCAACCTTGGGAGAACCGAAGCAATGGCTCTGAGGTGTTCCACCTACACCACCCGCCTCACAGACTCTCCTGTTAACTGGTTAGGTGAACTGATAAGAAAATGGTGAGCATCACCCTTTGTTTCGAGAAAGTCCTTCAACAGATACACTCCTTTTTACCACAGTATTTCCTGATTAAAAGCAGCTCTAGCTATGATGAAAGAGCAGGAACTAACTACTTGCAAAGACTAATCCTTCAGTACTGCTATCCAGCAGGATAAATAGCAGCTGAAAGCCTCAAGTTATCATTTGGTATTTTTCCTGAACTTAAGTGGGAGAGACTGCTTGGGAGTCTCCACTGCCAACCACCAGCAGAGCTTATCAGCCCACAATCCGTGCTGAGCAATGTAACTGTACTTGCCTGTCACTGGGGGGCATTTTTTGCCAGCTAGGCATGCTCCCACGGACAATCAGCAAGGCTCAGCCAACATGTGATAGCTTGTTAAGCTGCAATAATGTTTATTTTTCCTCTCAAGTCTCACACTAAGAAGCAGCGTGAAGCAAAAGAGGGTTTGAGAACTAAATGAGGGAAGTCTGCCCTATAAAGGGAAAAGAAAAATGACCACACCCCACCAGCTTGCATATTAATACCAATAGAAAACATGGCAGTGACTTGTTTTGCTCCAGTCAGCTTGCAGTTCTGTGCAGACCTTGCTCTAACAAGTGGGATTTACAGTGAATTTACCAGAATGCCCCTGTTTTAGGTTTAAACTAAAAAGAAATAAAATATATAAAAGACCTATAATCCCATTACAACAGCAATATGGAATTCAACAGCTACACCAGAGTACTTACTACTAAATTAGATGAGTTCCTAATTTTGGCCATGCACCAATTTTTTAAAGTGAAACAGAAAAAAGGTTGAAGTAGGACAAAATAAATTATTTAATGCTAATTTATTATCTCTATTAGAATTCTGTCACTGTGCCCTATCGTGGGGACATACAGTTTCTCTGCGTTTTGTGAGAGTGCTAATGAGAATGCACTCTGGCTCTGAAATAATTTTTGTTTCAGTGGTAGATGTAAAAGTTACTTGAAATCAGCATTTAATTAGCTAAGTTTCTTAATGTTGTGCTAATAATCATAACAAGAATGTAGCTGAACGTTTTGGTATGGTGAAAAAGTGTTGTATCTGAATGTGTAATTTTATTAGCACCAAGACACTCCTTCCCTTACTTGCTTCGTACTGCAGGTGCAATTTACTTTTTTTCTTCTAAGTCAAATTTGAAAAAGGTTCTCCATGTTGAAGAATTTTTCACTGCAGTGGATCCCCTCCCAACACTCTCCCCCCCCAAAAAAAGTAAAATCCATCCAAAACCCATTTTCCACTCTAACAATAGACTAGCATCACGTAAGGAATTTCAGTGTCAATGAGACTTGAACCTTAGAGAAAGGCCCTATGTATCCTGTCCAAAGTGAGTTTAAGTGAAATAAAATGAAAACCGTATTCACAAACACAAGACTTGACATGTGTTTCCCAGAGTGGAACTGCTGAGATTCTCTCCTCCCCCCCCTCACCTTAAAGACATCTCTTTGTGAATGAACACAAATTAGCAGTAGGGGAAACGACATGAAAAGAACACACCACAACAAAAACCAAACAGAAAATCCAAACAAGATTCCTACTTATACTTGCACATTTGCTTAAAAAAACCCCCCACAAACCAACCAAAAAACCCAACATTTGCCAAAGTTAATATACATCCCTTTACACAGCCAAAAATCAAAACTTCCCTTAAACACACCGGCAATGCTAGTGAACACTGGGACTGAGAATGGAACGAAGCCAGCTCAAACTATTGTTCTTATGGCACAGAAAAATCGGAAACTGGAATGAAAGCAGCACAGGGGCAATCAACTGTTCAAATTAGATAAGACCAACTTACGCTTGTTGTGTAAGCAGCTTCAGGATCATCCTCCAGCACTCGTGACAAACCAAAATCAGAGACTTTACACATGAGGTTACTGTTGACCAAGATATTACGGGCTGCCAGATCGCGGTGTACGTAGCCCATGTCTGAGAGGTACTTCATGCCAGATGCGATCCCCCGCAGCATGCCAACCAGCTGGATGACTGTGAAGTGGCCATCGTGCTTCTGCAAGGAAAGATGCAAGTTCAAAGAACACAGCTACTCTTCATTACTTTCATACTCATGATATTCACTACAGCTTGGACTTAAAATAAATTTGTAACCAGCCACACGGCCTGCTCCAAGCTTGTTTTTTCATGCATTTAACTTCGCTAGCAGTGCAAGTCATTCCATTTCTCACTGGAAGAAAGTGGAATAAAATGCACATGTTTTCACACACTCCACAGTATTTCATGTCTTTTATCCTCAGTCACTAAAAACTTTCTCCAGACACTGTTTTTTAATACAAGAATGACAACATACAGAAAAATCTCTTAAGATTTTACTCCATGGCCTCAGGAAACAAGAACCCCTCCTTTTATTGCCTCAGCCTCCATTGCCTGCAAGAACTACCACTGTTAGATCACTTTTTGCCTTTTTTTTTTTTTTGTGGGGGTCTGTTTAAAAAAGGCAAACCACAACCCAAGCAAACCTGAAAAAAGTTCATGGCACTACCTTATGTCTGTTCTACACCTAACACCATATAATATCTAAACTCTCTATTAAAAATGAGATTTGTGCTGAAATTTAGAGGTCACTTAGCTTTTCCAAGGTCTTCCTGGCTGACTAATCCCTTTACTCTCAGGCCCATTAAAGCGTTAAGCCCCTTAACTCCCGCTGAAATCTACAGGAGTTGAAGATGTAAATAAGAGTTATGTTGTTAATCACGCTTGTCCATCTGGCCAGTCTTGGTGGGTTTCTGTTTCCCATCTGCAAGACTCAGGTTCAGGCTTCTGTATGTCCTACATCAGAAGGCTCCTGTGTTATGTGGCAGTGGGACCAAGTGAGTGCCTGTACAGAAAAGTGATTATGGGCTCTTTGCCTGGTTTAGGTCTGCCCTACCTACCATTTACATCAGACTGCTTACAGCAGTATTTTTGTGACTTCAGCTGGCAGACATTTAGCTTCTCATGGATTATTCAGTAAGCTAGGCTTTTATGTTAGCAGGAACAGCCAAATAAAAACAAACAACTCTTCCCTGAAACCATGTTATCTTTCAACTTTCTTTTCAACATCTCCAGCATTGGGCTACAGACAAGTAACTATGCCCTGATCGGTACTGAGGACAGTTCTGTTGTTTAGCTCCTACATTTAAGCAAGATTATTTTTGAAGGAAAGAAGTCTACAGTAAGTTCAGTAAATTCATTAGATTCAGCAAAGTAATGACAGACTAACACAGCAGACAAGCAGTAGAGACAACGCAGATTCTGCAATTTGTAGAACTTGCAGAATATCTTGGAACTTCTTCAGTTACTTTCACAAAATCAGTTGGAGAAAGACTCCAGTACACAAAACCCCACATTATGGGAAGCATTCACCAGTTACTGACCAGTACTTCTATGCCAAGTTGTAACACAAGACAAAAAAATGGCCAAACATCACAGACACCTCAGATTTCCCCAAACAAAGCACGTGTATTGACACTTTGAAACCAGCTATTTATGACTGATGTATAGCAACTCTTCCCCTTGTATGTTCTCACTATTACTCTCCTGACAGTACTCTGGTACCTTTTTGTCTCTAAATTCCCCAAGAAAATTCAGAAGCAAATCTCTCCAGGTAATCATGTCACACCTATAAGCAGCCCACTTCCTTTGTTGTCTCCATCAAAGCCACCTGTAAGCAGTTAGTTCTGCAGATGACACTCAGCTGAGGGATGACCAGGCATTTTAGGAAAAGCCATCCCCTACTACAGGCCTAAGACATCCCTTATCACAAGCCATTTTCAGCAAGAATAAGGGGAACCTGTCAGAGTCAAAAACATATTTTAAATAAAACCTTTCCATCTAGCAGTTAAGCAAAGAGCGACAAAAGAGAATATTCTCAAATACTTTAATTCTCTTCCAGTAAACGAAGGACATGAACTCTAGCCAATGTTTTATATAATGAAGTCACATGGGATTTGGGTTTTTCTTTTTATTTAATATTTCTAAATGTCCAATTGACTCAAAATTTATTAAGCAGGTTGCAAACAGTTAATACTTTTCGCACTTACCCTGTATGGGTAACTTCTTTTAGCTCACTGCAGAATTAGGATTTGGAGCACCGCGCCTATGACTGACTTTTGAAAACTACCAACCAAGCCCCCTCTCGCTCCTGCAAGAAGGCACCAAAAAAAAAACCCAGCCCCACAAACCTCTAGACTTTACCTCCTCCATACCATCGATAACAACTCCATTCTTTCAACAAACCTCAGAGTCATCTGCAACACCTCCCTTAACCTTTTGTCCCCTTGGATCACAAGCATTCATTCCTTCTTTTTTTAATTTGCGGTCTTTCAAATCTAGACCATGCTTGACTGAGTTTTCATAAAACATAACCTTTTTCTGCTCTTTCCAAATCTTGGTATTTGCCTTACCAGTATAGCAGAAATGCCTGAGTTAAAAACAGTCTCACACTTTAGCCATGCTCTCCTTCCTTCTTTCAAATTTCTTTGGGCTTCTCCCTTGACACAAAAAGTTCAAGCTTCTTATCTCCACTTTTAAAGAAATGACACACTTGCTAATATACCAGTTGCAATTTCAGCCTGTCTCCCTCTGTATATTTCTCTGAACCCTCTTCTTCATCTGTTCTCCTCTGTTCTTTCTCATGCATGGTTTTATATCGTTTCATTGCCAGCCTGGTGGTTGGAACAAATACATTTTTTCTGTCAGTGAAACAGTCTTCTCTCTCAAGTCTCTCCATAATCACTTCTTCATCAGTTTCCATGCCAGTTGTATTCCCTTGAAGTCTATATATTGATTTAAGCTGATCATGACAGAGACTATGGGCCATATTTAAGCCTCAGAAAATTCAACTCCGTTGATGAAATTATACCAGGTAGGAGTCTGGCCTCGTATTTGCAGCATCTGTAAATCCCAACATACGTCTGTGAGTCAAAACAATCCTTTGGCAGCTCTCCACGATCTCGTTTCATTCACTTGCCATATAGGGACATAAAGCACTCATCTGAATGATACAGCAGTTGTTATCCAGGGCTTTATTCTGATTCCATCTATTCTGATGACTTAGATTTGAAATACGCTTTTGACAGAATTCCCGCTGGGCTGTTAAGGGTGTTAATCAATACTGGCAGCAACTCAGACCTCAGTGGACTCACCATATCTATCCTATCATCCCATCAAATTTAAATCAGGCTTTAATGCCTTTGCCAAATAAACTTTTCTCATCAGCTGAGATGCAATATCTGAGTAGCTGCCATTGTATTTATGCAGCCCTGCAAATGCCCTGAAAAAATCTTGGTTTTTTCATTCAGCTACTGTTTGCTTTTGGAAACCCTCATGTACATGAAATATTGTCCTCCTGTTACAGACCTTTTAATAGCACTGATGCATGATGGGCCGGCGAAGAGGGCAGTTTCTGTAGGGAGGAAGGATGATATCCTAAGTTTCTCTCATTGCTTTTCAACCTCTTGTTTCCAGCTCCAAAGTACATTAATTCAGTGCTTTTCTGCAAGCTGATGGAATTCTTCTTCTCCAGAAGATTTTTTTCCATTTTACCACTGAGTAATCTTTTGGAGGTGTGGCTGTTGAATTTTTTTTTATTGCTTCTGGACTTCTGTCTATTCTAAAATCCACGTCTTTATTTGCCATGTAAGTCAGAGCACTTCTATGCCCTTACGTTCTGAGAGGTGTAGAGGATTTGCTACAGGTCTAAACATTTTACTGCAGATGATTTAGATCTTATTTTAGATGGAGAATAGCATAAAAAATGGTTCATCTATGTCCAACTTAGATCATATTCACCAGTGACAGTTTCTACTGGCCATTATATGAAAGATGTACCTTTTGCTATGCCTTTAATCTTACTATTCTACCATGAAAAGTGAATGGTAGAACTTTACTAGGATGAATCTTTCAAAACTCAAGTTGTTGCAACTTAGTATTTACTGGAAGTATAACTCCCCCTTCATCCTACCATGTGGATCACACTCAGGTTTGTATTACTGATATTGAATTAGGTCAACGGTCACTTTCTTCTTGTGTGATCCCACCCAAGAATCTAAGTGCCTCTACAACCATTAAAAACATGGGAAAATGTTTTCATTTAAAAAATAAAGTTGCAAGATGAAGCTCTCCCAAAGCTTTTAGGATGCAACAGCCACATTCAAATCTGGATAGAATAGCACAGTAGCCTTGCAACCAGTGACCCTGTTTTCCTTACTTGGCAACAGAAACAAGAACGGCGTGCCCTGGCATAAACAAGTGTCCCTGCCCACTTCAGTGCACTGGAATATAGCTGTTACAGAATCACAGAGCTGGAAGCGACTTGGAGGGGGGATTCAGATCATCTCCTTGCCCTGTGTCATTCCTGACATGCTTTTCTAACCTGCATTTAAAGACCATTGAGGCCAATACATCTTAAATAAGAGGTCCACTTAAATAAAATGTGCCCCTTGAGCATGGCATTTTGACTAGTACAGTTTTCAATTCTCCTTTGCAACTGCTTTCTGTGTACATGAAGATTAAATCTCTCTCTTACCCTATTCTTTGGGCTAAAGACAAATTCAGTCCACAGATCTCATTTGCTTGGAAACTATTCTTTTTGGTTTTCATGCAGACTCTGCCCACCTACTCCATACAGCTGCTGAAACATTAAGGTCCAAATGAGACACAGTACTGAGAGGAAAAGTTACTTCACAGACCTTGAAGGGGATTTTCACAGCAGTGTGACACCCCTCATAGCCCTCCACCTCTACAGCAGCTTCTTCCAGCAGACTTCTTTGTGAACAGTTAATCTCTGTCCTCAGTTCTATAGCTGATTATTCCAGCCTCAGTGGAGCATTGTGCCCTAGTCCATACTTACTTCTAATTAGTTTTTAAAATTAATTAGCTACTATGTTAAATGCTAGTTCTGGCCTGCTATCTGCCTGTGTTCCTACTTGGCTTTGCACTGCCTGAAAACTTCAGAAGTTTAGTCGCAGTCTCAGGATCCAGAAGGTACATGAAAATATAGGGAAACACAAACTGCAGAACAACCCTGCTTCCTCTGTCTTCCCATCCAAAGTCCATTTTCTCCATATAGTATATAGCCAGTACTATGGCCACCTACAGAAGTTTCATCAAGAGAATATTTCTGTAGCCTGCTCATAATGATCTCATGTGAGAGAGTTTTAAAGTCTTACTAAAGTCAAGATTTTTGTTATCAACTGATTCTCCCATATCCACAAAGCTTGCACCCTGTTACAAAAACCCCCCAGAATGTTTGACATAATATATTCTTGACAAATCCATGTTGGCTTATACTTATCTCACTGTTATCTTCAAGGTGTTTATAAATGCTTTTTTGATAATTTGTTCCAGAAATGTTACAGCAGTTGACATTAAGCTGACTGGCCTGTAATTTCTGTGCTTTGCTTTTCCCTTCTTTTTTAAGACATGGATGACATCAGCTCTGTTCTGATCTCCTGGTTTCTTTCACATTATCCAAAGACAGAGTACACTGAAAGTGCTCACATTATCTACCTAATTCATTTTTGCTTCAAATGCATGACGGTTTATAATAGATTTCTTGTTGCTCAGTAGGAAGAATACCTACAGTGTCTAAAAATATCCAGCATTTCTAAATTAACTTCTCACAGCAGTATCAGAAGTACTGTTTTCTACCTCCTTTTAATGAGGTATAACATTGCCTGAGACCAAAAGTTGGCTCTGTAGCATTGGTGACACTAGCTTTAAGTGTAGTCTTAGATCATGTAAATACATGCTGCTTATGATTTCACTTTTACTAATTTCACAGGTATGCAAAGTCACTTTCTAATTGCTCAATTTTTCTCTTTTGTTCAGATAAATATATTGATGCCAGCAGTCTCCAGTGCAGGTTTTCTTCTGTACAGTCATTTTTGAAAGCAAAAGATGCTAAAAAATGCCACCTTTATCCTACCAGGAAGGGAACGTGCCTCCAGTAGATAAAAGTGCGTACCAATGCTGTGTATGAAAGCAGAAGGACGAGCGTTAGTTATGAGCTCTAATGTTGTTGTCTTTCTGGATGCAGATAAATAATAATGGGAATTATTAAACTTATCGAAGGCCATATGGCCACTTTTCCCCAAAGCTGACTCTGTCTAGCGAGGCCATGTTAGATGGATATACAACATACACTTTACAACATTGCTTTGCAGAACTTTCTGCAAGTCTTCATTTGTCTCTTTTCTGCTTTTCCCCCAAACTCAGTAAATGTAGCTTTCTACTACAACTCCCATTGAAAAGAGGGTGAGCCATCAAGCAAAGCTGCTCTGAGAATAACTTCATAAAGATTACTGCATCGAAAAGCAATATATCATAATATTTTCTCCTTCTAATAACATTTTCCCCCCCACATTTTTACACTTATCTTAGCAGCTGCTAGATATGCCTCAAGGGATTAAAATCTGGTGATGAACTCCCAGGTTTCGTTTGCTGTACAATCTGCTACAGTTCGTGCTCTAAGGCAGTTAAGCATATTTTTAATGGAATCTTTAGAAAAATATTTTCTTTCAAGGCAAAAGATAAATTTTACAGCATTTTAATCTATTATATATGTTCATAAATAACTTTTAAAAGAATTTTAATTCTCTGAATTGAAAGGAAATATGTCAGTCACAAGCTTTTAGGTAGGAAGAGGAACATTACTACTGCAAACAGTAACAATGAAGAACACAAGACAAGCCTGTGGTTACCCTACATACACGAATCCCTTCCTCCTACAGCTCAGAGAGTCAGAAAGCTGCGTAAGACTGGAGCATCTTTCGAAGCTAAACATCTATCTCTTCAGGGTACAGGTAAGGGAAAAGGCTGCAAACCCTGAGGAGGTCTCCTTCCCCCGCTGGGAACTTGAGAGTGCACATTCCTTTCTTAATAAAGAAGGCTGAGTAAAGACAGTGCAGTGGGTACAGCTGATAGATTATTTTATTTATAAGGCCTGCTACAGAACCTGCTGCAACACTATGAGTTCTCGTCTGATTAATATCCCTGGTTCTTGCCTCACTGCGCCAGCTGTTGGTTAGCACACCTTGGACACCAAGCAGGAATAAAACACTGACAGCAGGCTGGTAGTTTGCAGCTGCAGAAAAACACTGAAAAAAGTTAAACTACTCTGGGGGTAGTTTTTTTTGGTCCATTTTAGGTAGCCAACTACAAACAAACATCTCCAAAATGAACCTCTAACTGTGTTTCTTTTCTGTGGCTTAAATCCATGCCCACCCTGAACAATACATGAGGAAGGTGAGCGCAGACCACGGCCATCAGATACTCTTCAGACAGCATTCTGTGCAACTGAACCCAAGAAGCAGTAGCCCTCCATAACACACAAGACACCAAACATCCTAAACGCCACGAAAGTGATCAAAGGGCTGGAGCACCTCTCCTATGAAGACAGGCTGAGAGAGTTGGGCTTGCTCAGCCTGGAGAAGGCTCCAGGGTGGCCTTATAGCGGTCTTCCAATATCTGAAAGGTGCCTATAAGAAGCAGTAGGACGAGAGGTAATGGTTTTAAACTAGGAAAGGGGAGATTTAGGTTGGATATTAGGAAAAAGTTCTTCGCTATGAGGGTAGTAGATCACTGGAATGGGTTGTCCAGAGGCATAATGGAGGCCCTATCCCTGGGGATATTCAGGGTTAGGCTTGATGCGGCTCTGAGCAACTTGATCTAGTGATGATGCCCCTGCAGAGGGGTTGGACTAGATGGTCTTTAAAGGTCCCTTCCAATCTAAGACATTCTATGATTCTATGATTCTATTCCTGTCTATGTGATGCTAAATCCAATTATGTTAGCCAGGAATGATCCTTTAGATGGAGCTGTAAAAACAGTAGATGAGATTTAGCTTTTAATATCTCCATAAATCTGTCAATCATCTACATAAAAAGTGAACTGAGCCAAGGAGGGTATATCAGGGTGAAAGGATCAATCTCAGGGCAAAGGACTTTTATAGGAATTATTGCAACCATCTGACAGGCAAGACTTAGGGAAATGTGGTGTCCAGCACCGAAAACTAAGGAGTGAAACTGGGATTCAAACCTGAGTTATATTACAGTATCACCCTCCAAACAGCTTCATGTGGCACTCACCTCTCCTTTTCCTCAGCAAAATGGGACTGCATTTATGTCATTTATGAAGACTGCAAGATTGAGTGATTCAATACCCACGTGGTTTACTTAGTAATGGCCATGCTCAGAGAGCATGCATCCCAAAACCACTGCAGCAGCAAACAGCTGGTTAAAAGGGTTTTGTGTTTTCTAGGCTTTTTTATTTTCTGTTACGCATCCTTCTTGGTTGTCTTTCTTCTTATATCTTCTATACCCTGTATCAGCAAGGCTGAGCAAACATATCTGACTACAACTATCCTAATTACCAAGTACATCTTTCTTTCAGTGCAAGATAGCTGCCCTTTCAACTCCTCATGTGTTTATTATTTTCCTCATACTTTTGCAGAATAAGTGATTGCAAAGATCTCCATTACATAGGCAGGAGACCGGAACATAAAGACAATGTGTCCCATTGAATGTCTGCATGTGAAGTTGGTAGTAGGAAATTGTACCTGGAGCTCCTCCATTCCCAAGCTGAAGTATTAGCCACTTTCTTTCCAAGCAGAGATGAGTCCTATCTGGCAGCTGCTGGCGTAACACTGAAAGAAGATCACTTAGGCCCTGAGGAAATACTAAGCTGGAAGCTCACATCTTTTTTCTTTCACATCTTTCCAAGTGTTACCAGAAGTGAAGTCACATCTATCTTATTTCTGGTCAAGTGGGCATTGCCTTGAAAGGAAATTTCAGCTATACTTTTGTGGGATGATTAATTCACATGTATCAATCTTCTGTGAGGGAAAAAAAGATAACTGAGTTTCAACTTATGGAAATGAGTTTTATGTAATTGCAAAAATAATGCAAGATTTCTGAGGAAAATTTAATGTCAAGTGGCTCCAGCAATTTAGGATGTCTGGTGGTGCACAATCACTGTAATTAATTACCATCATCTTACAGAATTGGTTCTAATTAGCTAATGCTTTTGTACTAAGACTATCTCTGAAGCATGTTCATACTGGAAGTGCATGTCAAATTTTTTCCCCAAAACCTAAGTTAGCAGCCAGAATACAGGATATTTTGTGGGGTGGGGAAGACATAATCCACCTGAGCCTGTTATTTAGTTCATACAAACAGCAGGAAGTAAGGCATTGCTTTGGGGATTTGACCACATAAATACAACCAAAATACAGCACTAAATAAGATGAAGGATGAGAGTAAGCTGCCAGTCCAGAATTCAGGGGAAGTAATTTGATTTCTATTCCCTGCTATGCTCTTCGTGCAGAATACTGTGCAGACCGATCAACATCACGGTGCTTCATTTCCCTATCTGTAAAGCAAGGAAGTAAAGGCTCATTGAGGCTTTAGGGTTTCAGGGTCAAGGGGAATATTACTTGGAGTTTATGATTACTTGCACAACTTGTACTGGTGTGACAGGTAACAGACATCCCCCAAGGTCATGAGGAGGCCCACAGCAAATGTCTTCCATGAGGAGTCTTCTGGAATACCCTCACTTGTTCATCACAGAGCTTCACTTTGAAATTGTACAATTGACCCATTCTTGCAGGCTTTTGGAGAAAGGCCAGACAGGTTGGAGGGACATGATGGTTAAATTTTGCAGGTTGAGATATTTGGAGTGAAATATTTTTTATGGTGAGTAATGGATTTTTTTCCCGTCTCTGTAAAAACACCCGGTGCTGTAACAAGTGATTCTTTTAAATAATAAGAAAGATAGGCTATCTTATAAGCCATTCCAAGATCTCACCACATAAGAATTGTCATGTTCACTGAACACCTTTCATTAGGATGGCTAAAGATAAACCCTCTCTGCTTCTTTGTATCTTCATAAAAGCTTTTAAAAATGTAGACTTATATCTTCAGAAAACAACTATTGTTAATGAAGCAGCTGGATTTCTTTTTAAATAGGTTACTCTGCAGCCATTTGTTCTGCTAATTATTAACAGAAATGCTGATGATATATCTACTATGCTTTGGGATACTGAGTATTATCTAAAGTCCTTTTAAAAAGCATTTTAGAAGAATAACCCGTATCTGAAAGTGTGAATTAAAACTGTAAAATAATACATGCAAACCAGCTGCAGAAATTATTAGCTCACATCTCCCCCCAGCAGATTTGCCTATAAATATATCTGATGCAATGCGAGAAGTGCTGCTTCACAATAACATGATAATTTTGCTGATGTCAGCTTCCATTAAAATATCCTAATAAGTAGTAATTATTCTGATAAATAAATGCATGTGGAGAATAATTGGAATACAGATATCATACCAGAGCAATTCAGAGAAAGGTAATTCTCTCTTGTGAATTATTTCAGTATTTGTTTCTATTTTATTCTATGAAAACCTATTCACAGTTTCTAAGAAAAACCTCATGATATCAAACTGTCTCCAGAAAAATAACTTGGGTAGTGTCCTCTCTTTCAGATGCTCTTCTGCTCTTGGGGCTGCCTCTTTTCTCAGCCTGCTGTCAAACTAACACTCTCTGTATAACTTTCTCTGATTTAGGCTTCATTCTAAAGCACTGGCTGTTCTTTCCCTCCTGCTTATTCACTCTCAGCAGTTCCTTCTTCGGGCTATCAAAGCATCCTTGAATCACCATCACTGAGATTTTCCTGCCAGCATTTTCACAGCTCCTTGTTGAACATCTGTCCTTTGCACCTGGGATACCCTTTCAGACAAGTTCCTTTTACCATATCCCCCCCCGCCCATCTCCCCCTTGCCCCAACCTTGCCTACAACCCCAGCTTTACTGTTCTGCAAGATGGAAGTGGCAAGGCAGCAGGTTAGTAAGGACTCACGTTTACTTTTTAAGACAAATCTGAAATACTTGGCAATCAAATTATCCACACAGGGTCTTATGTCAGTAGGTCTACAGAGCATTTCCAGGAGTTCTGCTAATAATGAGACTATTTTGGAAAAAGTTCATCTTAGGGAGTCACCCTTTTCTTTCTACTTTTCTAAGAAGAATTAAAAACAGTTGTGCTAACATATTGTTCGTGCTTTCTCTAGCCCTTCTTTTATATTTATTAGAGACCTCTGGGGGTTAATTAATGCCAGGATGCTTCACTCATAAACTGTTTTCTAATTCAATTTGTTAAATGCAAGTAACCATAAATAATTATAAATCAATTACTGAGTCTATTCTACACTTCACCAACCAAAAAAATCATAGCAAAGTATTTTTGAAGGTGATCGAGGAAATGAACCACTTCCATAAGGCTAGGCATTTGTGTTTCAATTTATCTTTTCCTTCCTTTTCAAAATCATTTTGCTAAATACGGGAATTACTTTTGTAGAAGAAATAAATTATATTCTTAAGTTTAAATCTTCTTTTTTTCCAGCCATGCTCTAATGTATCACTGTACCTTAGAAATGTGCCCTGGGGAAAATGCTTCTATTCTTCACTAAAAATCCATGAATAACATTATGTAGAAATTAATTTATGATAAATTATTTAAAATCTTAATGTAGAATGGCATCTTATTCAAATGTCATCAGAAAATAGCACCTCACCCGCAGGAATGAGTCAAGGGATCCATTCTCCATGTATTCAACTACAATCATTACTGGTCTGCCTGCAAAACAGCAAAGAAACACATTACGAATATAGGTATATTATGGGGATTTTATAATTCCAACTGTTTTGCACAGATTACTCACAGTAGTTAAATATGCTACCCATTTTCAAAATTCTCATTTATATCACAAACACAATTCCTTCTGTTATTCTATAACAATATTTTGTGTGTGTGTGGTACTGGATTAGTGTATCAGTCGCTCTGGTGTTTTCTCCCCTTAAAAAGGATCAAAGAAGAGGCTGCTATTTCCAAATAGCAAAACTTGACATGTAACATTTTGGAATATGTTTGAGTTAAAGCAAAATAAAACATTCATAAGCTATGTGCAAGAGATTACGAACTCAGCACCATTATTTTCCTCTCAAAGAATAGTATTTCGATGATTTAGAGGCACACAGGTAGACAGACAGAAGGGGATGTGACCAAAAAATGCTCTCCTAGATTGGGTGTGTGTACTGGGTGTGTATAATCTAGCAAAACTCTGAATTCAGATGTTTGTACATGTTTAGACAGCATGTAGACAAATTGTTCAACTCAGAGTTTTGCTCAACTATCACAACTTTCCTGTATGGTTCCAGGGTAGGATCACAGCCAGTCTGCAGTAGAATAACACATTGTATTTATTTCTTAAAAGAATATCCAAATCCAAAAATAAACTTTTAAGCTGGGCACTTAGCTAAATACCGTTTCACTGTTGATACCCAGAAATAAATGACCGCTCCAGAACTGCTAGACAGTAGAGGCCCGATTAGCATGTTGATCAGGCTACGCAGCAAAACCTTTTTTAGCACTGTTAATATTGCGAAGGAGCCATTCTAACATATGCAAAACTAATTTAATGAGTAAGTATGTTAATAAGATTGAGAAAGGGGGTGAAAGGCGCAAACATGACCACCTTTTCTTTCCCTGAGAAAGCCTGTCTCTTTTGGGGTTTGTGTGCTGAGTGGTGACACCACAAGCCTGCCCGTTTCACTTCCTCCACACAACACTAACTGTTCCAATATTTTTCAAATCCAAAGGAAACCTCTCTGCTGACGTTCTTCCTCTGCTTCTCAAATATTTCTGTTTTTCATTTGGCTGGGGGGGATGAGAAACAAACCCAATGTTCACGGCGAGGAAGGGCAGGACGGCATTATCATCGCTGCGGCACAACCGTCCCATTTCTATACCTGCTCTTTCCGTTCAGCTGGGTTACCAGTGGAAGCGTTTGTCCTCAGTGCACAATGAGACACAACCAGGTATTTCCACCGAGCTGTTACAGCAAACCTGGAATTTGAAAACCTGAATGAGCTGTTTCTCTGTTCCTCCCCAGCATGTTGTTGTGGAGTCCCATGCACCCTGGCAATTCACATAGCTTCTTCTAGTCTTTCTGGAGTTCCTCACAGTATTTTCTCATTTCTTCTAATACAATTCGGTGTTCTTTCGGTATTCACCCTCATGGTTAGGTTACCAATGAATAAAGCAGTGCTTCATAATGTTTGCACAGTAATACTTTTTTTTCCTGTGGGAAAAGTTTCAGGTGCCTTCATAGTCTTTTTGGACACCCGTTCTGAAGTGTGAAGAATTACCAGCTGCTTTTTCTTTTTTTAACTGCATGTTTGGTCTCAGCTGCAGATGTGCATCAATTTATTTATATTCATCTGCAACCATTGGTTACACCCTGGGTTTGCATTATAAACTTAAACACTACATCACTTTCAAGCTCTTAAAGATCAGAGCATTTTAAAAGTTGAAGTTTTCTTTACTTCAGCTTGCTCATGATGACTAATCGTATAGCCTAATCTCTAGTTTCAAGCACGTGCATGACCTAGATTCCCTTACTTTTACCATTTTCTTATTCTCAAGGGCCTGACATCTCCATGGTGGGAAAGGCAAATTCTATAATCGATGGCAGCCTGATGCTAGATGATCTTACTATATGTAGAACTCTCTCAAGTAAATAGCAGTTTCTAAATTGTTGCAGACAAGAGCACCTTGCAATAAATAGGGATGTAAAGATGACTTTCAGATAGTGTATTTAGTTGGGAATAAGTTATGCAAAAATTTCTCATTTGTGGTAAATCAACAAAACACCTTTACAGAAGGTTTGCATTTGAATGGAATGACAAAGGGAGATGTTGAGCTTCAAAAAAGTGCTCCTAGTTTCCTGTTAGTAATCCTTTGGCATCCTATGCTTTCTGGAATCTATTCTGTAAGGCTGTCTAGTGGTTTTTAGGCTTGTTACATCTTTTATGCTCATTAGATTCATATCATCAAACACAAATGTTTTTCACACTAATTTTGTAGAAGTAATTTCTAATTCTTCTATGTTATTTCTCAAAATATCCACAACCTCTAATACACAAACTGTACTTCTTGCTTGAACCAACTTGAACCGTATGAACTTCTAGGTTAAAATAACTATGAAATGTATCTATGGGTGTTTATGTGTGGATTTAAAAAAGGTATTTCAGTATTTTTCACTGAATAACGTTCATGGGTTTTTAAACTGCTTGATACCTTAACACATCAAGCCATCCTTGATGAAAATACTGCATCATACCAGAGAGTTGTTTTAAGAATGCACACACAAAACCAGCTCTTCCCGATGGCAGCACAGGAGTGACATGGTCTGGTAAATAAGTAGCATTTGTCTTCAAACAGGTTGCTGCATATTGGAAGATCAGCATTTCATTAAGGATTCAGGAATTTTGGTGAACAAGAAATTAAGTCACTTATGCTGATAATTTCTCACAGACTCAGTCTGAATCACTCTCCATCCCACCTAAATCTCGCATGAACTCATTGCAAGATTGTGTCAAGACACCACAAAAAATGGACTCAGCTCCACCATCTGATTATCTTAAGCAAAAATCTTACATATGGATTGCAACACTAACTTCCCAAATATAAAGGGTATCCTATTTTGGCTGCCAGTTCAATGTATCACTGAAGATATTTATGTATTCCAAGGTAAACTGTGAGAGGCAATACAGTGAGACTTTCAGACAGCATAGTTCATTCTTTGGATGATCAAAAATGTCTCATCTATTGTTTCCGTTGCTTGAAGATGCAGTAAAAAACTCTGCTACACAGCATATACCAGTGGGTACATTCATTACCAAACCAATAACACACAGGTTCTGTTGCCAGCAAACAATTCTTTTCCCATAATTTTGTAGGTTTGTGTACTTCATACAAGGATGAATGACAAATGTAAGTACATCAAGTGTCAGGAAATGTAAGGTAGGACACATCTTGATTTCAAAGTTGTGGTAAGAAAAATAGATTCAGAAAATCAAGAGGCTCTCTCCATCTAGTCAGTATGTTATACCAAACCAGGCTGTGTTTGGTTACCAGTACACGATGTTTTGTTTCCTTCCCTAGCTCAGTACTGGCATTTAAGTGATTTCACTGTGTGCTTGTGTTGCATAAATGCTCTCCGTTCCACAAATGAATGAAGGAATGGGACTAGTAATTTGGTTTTAAGAAGCTGGCTGAGACATGAGGATGAGCAGCTGAGTCTGAAACATCCAGGGGGAGAAGCCAACATCAGGTATCTCAGTCCAGAGACTGAGTCACCACTCCCAAGGGCAAACACTGGACTGTCCCTTGTGAAAAACACAGATCATGATGTGTATAGCCACTGCACTCCAACAGTTCCAGATCTGGGCAGCAAATTCTGAAAGCGCAGCTCTATTTCTGGTACTCCACAGTCTGGGATACCTAACCTCCAAAGGGTCAGAGGGTGACAGCCAACCCAGGGCTTGCATAGAACAAAGTTCTTAGTAAGACAAAAGGCTATGGATGAAGAAAAAGGGAAAAAAAGAAAAAAGACTATTACTTAGATTAGAAAAATCCACATTACTCTCGTGGTACGAAGATGAATTTTTCATCCTCAAAATGATGACAGGAATGAAGGAGGGGCAGCAGAAAAGACTCTCAGAAGGAGAAACACTGATTATTTTATCATGGGCTAATGCAATTCTGGAAAGCATGGAATTATTTTCCTATATTTATGATTGTTTACACATATAAAACATGGGCATCTTTACTCAAAGAAACAAGTCTAATGATAAACAGCAGCAGGAGGTGATACAGATGGAAGCACAGCTGCCAGCATGCCAGAGCTGGGTAAGCTGGCCACATGAACCCTCCTGAGAGCTCACACGCAGCCCCAGGGAACTCCACGCAGGCAGGAAAGCATGCACCAAAAGGCACTCCTGTGACACATGCGTCTCTTCTGTGGCATTTGTGGACCTCACCAGATAGCTGGACACCCAAACTCTAGTTTAAAGACTTGACCAAAGCAGGTGTGTGCTTCCACACGGATACAGGCACAGACACTAGACAAGGATCTGGAGAAGAACCAGGTTAATTTTACAGCCAAGGTCCACGTAAAAGAAGGCCTGGAAAAAGGGCACTGAGAAAGGTGTTAGCTTCAGCTGAGGACTTGGAATAAGACATTTGAAAAGCCTTTGGGAGCTAAAAACTGCAGACACTGCTGGAGGGCAACTTCATGTTTGAACTGGGGGAGGACAAGCTACAAAAGGTTTGAAGATGGATTCAGTGATCAAATCAGCTGAACAAATCATTCTTGCAGCAGACTTAGGTACCCAGCAGTACTGGAGTAGGGAGTATGGCAAGAAAATAGACTTTTAAAGCAGAAGAACAATATAAATAGTATTCTGAGGCAATAGATTTTAAACCCACATATGGATTTTACACACTGTATATCAGATTAATATTTGCGAATGTTCAACAAGTTTGCCATTTTACCACATACTTAAGATAATATGAAACTGTGTTTATGTATGACATATATTGATGCCATAGCCACATTCACTGTTTTCATAATTGCTGTGAAATTATAAATATTCCCCAACAGCAGACGCGTGTCTGGGATATTGGCTACAGCAGCTTCCCCTCCTTCTACAATACACACGGAGTACCTCTGGCTCTGGCAGATCCATTTCAGACTCCCAGCATCTCAGAGAGCCAGGTCAAACATGCAAGAGCAGTAGCAGTGCTTTGCGTGATCCAGGGAAAGGACAGGAATTTCATTACTCAGATGACTCCATAGAAGGTGCAGGGATTATTCATTGTTTTGATGCAAATCCTACCTTGTGACAACTGGCTGACTGGTTTTGACAAGGTGGGATTTTTCCTGAGAAAGTATTTTCCTGCCCATCTGTACTGCAATACCATTAAAATAAAATCAGCATAAATGGCAAACGTTCTGAATTGATGCAATGCCACCTCAGAATATGCTACAGTTTTGCATTTCCTGTTGATCAACCTGCTTGACAATTTTTTTTATAAGCAGAAATGCAGAAAAGAAAAAAGAAAGCCATACATTGCAGAATAACGTAAAATACCAATTATCCTTAAAACTCACATCACATATATTTTTAGTTCTTTAATTCTTTTTTTTTCCCCACAAGATTCTGATAGTGTTTAATTTAATTGAGTGTAGAGGAGGAGAATTTGGAATGTCATAACGATGACAAAATATTCAGCTTGTTGTCTCCTGTTGTCATTTTAAATAATGCAGCAAAGCCCCCTTTTAATGAATTTTTTATGTAAGATTAATCCTCCAAAAAGAATACAGTTAATACACTCTCATTTCTACAGTCTCTTCTCCTAATGAAATCTTTAATATCCATCACGGGAATAGATCTGTTAACACAAACAGGGGATGTTTATTCTCCCACTTAGAACAGCAAAAGCTTTGAATCTGCTCCCTGTTTCATATAAGAAAATATTGCTCCATCACGTCTTTAGGTCAGAATTCACATGTTAAAGGAGCCTCTCAGAAGGCACGTCCAGATCAGGCATTTTTTCCCTCCAAAGCCGTGCTTTTGGTCCCCGACTAACTCACCTCCAGGTAAAGAGGTGAGACTAGCAGTGCAAAATGTACTGCACTCCTCTGGGTAGCGCTGGGCCTTTCAGCACTCCAGTAGCCTGTAAAGCACCCACAGTACAACTCTGTCCCTCACTGAAATGCCCAGGGCTTGGGGTGCAGGGGTGTGGGGAAGGTGGGGGCATTCCTAGTCTCACCCTAAGTTTGTTCCTTACACAGTGCTTCAAACAGGAGAGCTGCATGCTGTGGCACTGCAGCTTCTTCACTCCTCCTACTAATAACGATGCAGTTCTATGCATCAGAGGACAACTAATTTCAGCAAATAATGAAAAAAAATGTTTTCCACAACACAAAACCCATGGAGAAAAAAAGGATGAAGATTAATGATTATGCAAAAAGCAACTGAAAAAAACCTCTGCTGGGTTTTGCATTGTTAGTCCAAATCAGTACACATGGAGGCAATGGGAATTTTGCAGCAAACTGTCCCACTTGTGTTACTGACTTGTATTACAGAAGGTCTCAGACTAAGACCAAGAAGCCTCAGAAACCCAAAGTTGAAGTTCCAACCCCCTTCTTGAGATTTCAGAAGCCAGAGTTTGCAAACTGGATAGTACTAATGCATATACATCTCGCTGTTAGAGGAAATCACATAGACATAGCCTACTTATCTTGCTGTTAGTGCTAGTTAAGTTAGTTTAGTCAAGGCAAGACACCTTTGAAAAAATTTATACAGATGCAAAAGTCATGAATGAGCATAAGTTACTGTCTATTTTTGAGGAAACTAGGGCCAGAGAGCTGCCATTACCAGCTGAAGATTATTTTTCTTCATAGTAGCTCATATGGGGCTACATATAAAATTCAGAGTGACAGCATTTGTCTCCCAAGTCACCGTTACACACATGATGGAGCCTGGCTTTCCTGGGGATGGCTGAGCACCTGCCTGCCCATGGGACGTGGGGATTGAATCCCTTGTCTTGCTTTGTTTTATCTCTTAAACGGACTTTATCTCAAGTCATGAGTTTTCTCACTTTCACCCTACTGATTCTCTTCCCCATCACGCAGTGGGTGTGGGTGTGGGGTGTGGGTGAGTGACCAGCTGTGTGGTGCTGAGCTGCCGGCTGGGGTTAAACCACCATGTATCATCACAATCTGAAAATATTTTTCCCTGAGCTGTTTATATGTAATTTTATATTGAATACTTTTACACACACTACCTGGTAACCCATTTGCAAGAATTTATGCATGTTGGTATGATGGAAGGCAGGAAAAGTCCAATGTATACTTCTAAAATACCTTCTCAAATCCACTGGCCTACCCCTCCTGCAACAAGAACCACTGTGAACAGTTCACGTGACAAAGGGAGAACGTGCCTTGGACAAGGTAAGTCTTAACAGCCTCTGGCATGCTACTTCTGCAACCCCTAATCCACATCAGTCCTCCAGTCTGACATAGAAACACAATAACTGGACCAAATTTTTACATTGACTACTGCACCCCACCTTCCCTGGAACAGGCAACAGCCAGAGAGGACATATATGATACAAAGGATTCCCTGCCCTCCGTCCACCTGTCTGAATACAGTGACTTAAAGGACAGGGGAGCAATGGCAATAAATTCCTGCCTGGCACAGCAGGGGCATCGTCTGTGACTGCCCCACAATTCCTCTTAAAGACCATAAGGGTCTTTTCCAATCTAAATGATTCTAACTGTACTGTATCTTCCTACATATTTATTAGCATTACAACATGGATGAAAAAGAGTTCTGTTTTATTCCTGATGCTTATCGTTACATGAATTTTATAAGCAGAAATAAAAAAGAAACACCTTCATAATTAGGGTGAGATGGCTTATTAGAATTCAGATGTACACATGGAGGGGAACAAGAGCTGGCACATTTGTAGACCAGCTCTGAAAGCTGCTCCATATCTAATACATCTAATTTGAGAGCCTTACACTATTTTTCAAATGCTAATCTATAAACAGATAAATCCGTGCTATGTATGGGGAAAAGAGAAAATGGGGCAAAGTGACTCGGCTGAGGTATCACAAAAGACAAGTCTTTGGTCTGCAAGAAAAAGCTGTGAGAACTACTGTAGAAAGTGTGCACAAAGAAGCTTCTCATTCTCTTCATGTTCCCCTGATGCTAAGAGGGCAGTGTGCCAGCCTGGGCTCTTGGGGTAAATGGACGTACCTTAAAAAATAATCTGAATTCTGGCAGTGGCCCAAGAACTTCCACAGATAATTACAAGAGACAATGCTTGCATCAAATTCTTGGTCATGTGCCCTGTCATCTCCATGCCTTATGCTGACTTGAAAGAGGTTTTAAGAGATGACAAGCCCACAGGTCAGAACAATGAACAGAGTTCAAGGATAGCATTTGTGACCATCATATCTCAAAGAGTAGCTTGTATCATGCCATTTAAAACCAAGAAATCCCAGCAATAAAGGCAGTCTTTATCAGTATATAAAGAGGAGGAAGAACATTGTTTCTTTGCAAGAATAGATAATTTGTTAAAGCTCAGCCACAAAAAAAATCTGGCTACTCAGTTTTAATTTAAGTATGTTCAGGGGAAAAAATAAACTATAATAACTAACAGATTCTGTTCAGATTTAGTTTGAGAGAGATACTTTTGTCCAGTTACACTAAGCAAAATGATTCACCTTACTATTTTATAACTGAATTTCATCATATTTCACTTAATCTAAAGACATTTCACCCTTAAGTTACTCTTAACATTTTCACTCTGTGTTCTCTTTTGAAAAGAGCAAAGGATGTTCTTTGGTTCAAAATTATTCCACAGAGTCTGACTGCATCAAAGACCACTTCCCCCATCGACCTCAGAGCACATAAAGTAATTTAAACAAAATTAAGTGGATGTATGAGGGGCTTCTGCACTTCATCAACATTCAGTATGCCATGACACACAACAGGTACTTGTGGAAGACAAGAAACAAAGCTTATTTAATCTCTATTGTGAATTTACCCAATGTCATATATTTAGGAGCTGTAAGCTAAAACAGAAATTTGAAAATGCGCAAAATAAAAAATTGCATACATGAGGTTACAGTAAACATGTTTTTGTGTGTTCATAACTATAATGGCATAGTTAAGACATTATTTTAATCCTATTCTGAAATTTTAGTGCATTTTTGGATTATTCATTACTATACCAGATTATGCTTTTTATAAGTCCCTGACATGCTTTGCACTTTAGAAATGGAAACTCATTGACACATGAAAAAAACCAAGAAAACCAAAAGCATCCATCTCCCATAACCTAACTCCTATAACTGTGGAGACATCTCCATAGCTAGCACTACTTAGACTTCTTTCTGAGAAAGGCATTGCAAAAGAAGGAGTAAAATTTTCATAACTATGCATCAAAATCGGCTCATATGGGCCAGTCCAGAATTGCCTAGTCTTCACCAAATGTATAAGGCATGTAAATAGGTTTCTTTAATACCAGTGTGTAAAACCCAGAGTTAGGCACACTATTTCCTATCCAGAGTATTTGGGCTGGGGAATATTACTTCAGCAAGTTGAATTTGGTAAAGGTGCACTGATTTCCTACCTAAAAACAGACCCCCAAACCCCTAAACATTATTCAAGTTAACTATTCTCTCCATCTCCCACCTCATGGTAAATCAAACAATTCTGAATCTGCCTTCATAGAATCACAGACTCATAGAAAGTGTTAGCTCGGAAGGATCCTTTAAAGGCTATCTAGTCCAACCTCCCTGCAGAAAGCAGGGACACCTTTAACTAGGTCAGGTCACTCTGAGCCACATCAAGCCTGACCGTGAATATCTCCAGGGATGGGGCCCCCACTATGTCTCTGGGTAACCAAATCCAATGCTTTGCTGCTAAGCTGAAAGGAAGTTCAGATTATTTTTTTTCCTTTCATCTTGAAATAAAGAATATTTTTGTGTAGCTTATTTACAAATACATTTCTGTTGTATACCCATCAGGCTTCTCCAGCTCACCTCTTCCTATCTTTCTGCTCCTGTTAGTGATAGAACAGCAACTTGTTTTAATTCACACGCTTGTTGTAAGAAATTAGCATGTTTTCTGTCAAATTTTTATAAAAATTCAATAGTAGTGGTATTATGTAAAAATGACCACATATACAAATAAACTTTTGTGAACTCCTAAGCCTAAAATGTTTGGAATTGTTTATGATGACCATCTGAGCATGAAACGAGGTATTTAGAAAGGGTGGAAAATGAAGAACTCCTTTTATCACATCCTACACTCTAAAGCTTAATCCCAGTTCTATAGTATGAGTTAAACCTTAATGGACTGGCACAAATAAAATGAAATAATTCTCTATTTACATAACTTATTGCTCATCCATATTGTTGTGAAGCTGTGAAGTATCTCCTGCCTGCCTAACAGAAATGTCTGTATACATTTGAACTTCTATCCTCAAAAAACACAAGCCATTATATATGTGTTAAGGGATTTATAAACTTGATATGCCAGTGAGATAGTACTGAGGCTGGAAAGAATAAACTGGAAGAGCCTTTTAGCTCAGATATCCTAGAAAATGCATATGCAATAAAAGAATCAATTTGTTAGTCACCAAAAAAGGATTAGCAATTTCCATTTAACAGAAAATACAGCAGTTCTGGTGTTGGAATCCGGAGTAGGGAAAAATGCATTAACTGGAAAAAAATAGAAGTTACTTTTCTCATTACTGGAGTACCATAATTATAGCTGAGTTTCAACATGAACAATTGCTCCTTGATGGTTCTTGTTGAGTAATTTTGTTCAATAAGGGTCTGTCAATACAATTTGCTTTCAATTGCCAGTTTATACAATATCAAGAATAACGGGCTCACTCAGGTGCACTTGGAAAATGTAATAGAATATTAATTTGGGGGAAAAGAAAACTGATAATCATTTGGTTTAGCATTCTACAGCTAAGTCTGAGCTTTTTGAGAAGCTGCCTGTAATAAATGTGATTATTACTATGTACGTTAGAAACAGTCACAGGCAACCAGGTAGGGAAACACTGAAAAGGGGATATCTTCTTTATAATGTACTTTATATAGAGGAAGAGTTCTGTTGTTACCTAGTCCAAGAGGGCAGTGAGTAAACTGTCCTGTATCACTTCTAAGTTTCTGGAAAGTAAGTGTATCCTCATTTCTCGCATACATGTTTTGAGGCTCACCAGGGTGGATTGTTTTATCAAGTCTATCTTCTTTTCTTTAAATTTTCTTAAAATGTAAGTGAGCTGGATAATTAACCCTTGCTAAATAAATTGTAGGAAATTAACTGATGCTCATACGTCATTAAAAAATTCACCTCATGATGCTTTCACCGAAGCTTTAGAGAAGGAATTTTGATGCTTTTTTCCCCCCCTCTCCTACTAATGTAGTTTTAATGCTGAAGGGGGTTGGGGACAAATGGTTAACAGGGACTTTTCCATAGTTTCTCATAGCCTGGCACCCTCTCTAGTTGTTCTTGTCAACAGAATAAATCAGGAAAGAAGTTTTTTTTAACAAAACAATCGGATAGGTATTTTGTTTTCCCTCCCTTCCTTTCCAACCCAGCAAGCTTAACAATGTCTTTGACACCCTTCACAGACATCAGCATACCATAATTTTTTCCATCCCTAGCTTCTGCCAAGCAATATGGGTATGCATTTACATGACAAACCCTTTACACATGACTGAAATCAAGAGCTGCCAATACACAGCAGGGGTAGTAAGCTCAGAATTTCCCCAAAATGGAGAAATGGAGCAAACAACACTTAGCTTGGAAGAGCTGGAATTTAAACAGATACAGCACTGGCATTTAGGTTTTGGAGGGGTTTTTTCCCTTCTTATGTGAATCCATCTGTCAGGAACCATTACATTAGAGACCTGCATGAACTAAGTCATGTGCATTTGTGCTGCTAACAGGTGGGATAACTAGAAACTAGGTAAATTGTGACTTAAATTTGTGATAGCTAAATCAAAGGGAAGCTATTGTCTGAAAATGGGCTTGTTTTTGCAAAAATCTAGGACAGATATTTGGAAGCCTGCTGAAAGCTTTGCTTCTAGTGACAGACTTTGATGCGACTACCAAATAGAAGCACTACTGCATTAGCGTGGTTATGTCTTAGCTTAAAAAACACCTACATTTGAGGCAATCCATTTATGCAGAAAGATGTAACAGCCCAGGCCAGCAGCATAAATTAATCTTTAGGTTGCCTAAGTGAGGATACTTTTTACATAAGCAAACCTCTGCACAGTGTAAAAGCAGATACACAAAACTGAACACCTGCTTGTCAGGGCAGTGCTAAAAGAAACATGCTGCCTCTAACTTGAGTGAAACACAGAAAGGTAAAAAAGGAAGCCAACAGCTCCATTGCCCTGCCAAACTGTTTTCCAGATAGTTATTTACAGCAGGCTTTCCAGTTTAGTTCTGCATTTCACTTTAAACCTCTGTGGGGAATTTTGTAGAAAAAAATACATAAAAGCATTTTGTCTTTAGTAAAGGAAAAAAGTTTCTGAATATTATGTAGCAAATCTGCCACTTAGCTTGGGTTTAAGGTTTTGGTAAATAAAAGCCATCTTGTTATCCTTCTTCTCTATGACCAAAATAGAATAATGCAGGCATTTTAAGCCTTCCATGTAGTTAAATTCAGGGAAACCTTACACATAAGCTATATGCAGAGCAATTACGTTATAATTCAGCAAAGTCGCTAAACGTTTAGCACTTCTGTTGGGTTTGTGAAGGCTACTGTCCAATATGAGCCCAACTTCTCAGATAATGGAGGTGGGATCATTGTGCCCCCCAAGGCAGCAATGAAGCACGCTTCCCTCCTGAACCAACACACAAACAGCAATCCGCTCACTTCTGAGGACAGAGGGCAAGCCTGGGAGACAGCATCAACACGGCAATGGGCAGCTGATTTTTGCCTGTCTACTGCTGCTCTAACAGCCTGAGGCTGCCATGCTAGCATGGATATCATTGCCTAAATACCTTCTCGGAGCACTGACGCCTTAGGTGTCTTGTTCCCTAGTAAAGCAATACTCGGATAAAAGGCCAGGTGTTTAGTGCACTGCTTTTCAATACAATGGAACAAAGAGTACATCTCTTATCTGTTTGTACTAAACTGATTAAGGGTTCAAGGATGAAGTCTGAATCATCCACAGTAAGAGATTCAGCTCTGAGTCTGTCACATAACATATCAGCATTCCCTTCAACCTTTTTTTTGGGGGAGGGGGGTGGGGGGACGATGTCGAAAAAATGCAGTAAGTGTGGTTTTAGTTTGTTTTGGGTTTTTTCCTCACACATGCTTCAACGCTAGTTTTAGCAATTTAGAAAGTTTTCATGAAATGGAAACGGCATCCTCTGGTCATCTCTGTAACAAAGAGAGGCAATTCAGGAAGAAGATTGTGATGCATGTAAATAAGAATACAAATCGGAAAAAAAGGAAGTGTTAAACAGCAGCACTACAGATAAGATTGTTAGGGTACATTTGGTAACAGCAATTTCTGACTTGTAGTGTGGAGTTTCATGCCACATGGTCCCCCACATACACTCTTTCTCAAAGAAACACATCCTGTCCTTTGGACAATCCTTCTGGAAAAGGTTTGCTTCTCCCTTTCTGTGAGGTTGTTGCTTGGCTTTTCTTTCTTCCCACCACCCCCATGTCCCCAACAGTAACATTTATTTCCATTACCTTGCTATGGTATACTTTCACATCATGTAGCTGCATTTCCATTTCTTCCCTGTTTTGAATAGTTCATCAGATTGAATCAGATTTCTTAGTAAAAGGCAAATTTGTTAAATAAGCCACACTTATGAGTTCTGATTTATGTCCAAAAAATGTGATAAAAGGCTTTACAAGCACTCAGAAATCAACAGTCTTGAGTACCTAATAAAGAAAACTTGTAGGTAGGTATGTATGGGAGAAGCCAGCACATGAGTGTAGCTAAGCCATTTGTAATCTAATAGAATCAGTGATAGGCTATACAATGCTATGTCCAAAACAGAATTTTATGGTGCCTGGAGTATTTCCTCTTCAAGAGAGTTGTTTGGTTATGGATATCAATCTCATCACGATGCTGACTGCCAAAATAGCCTAAGGGCTATTAAACAGCGAGATATCCCAAGGAGAAAAAAAAATATATGCCAAGTATTTTACAAACTGTTGACAAAAGACACCTGAACAGTCATAAGAAAAGGTATCAGTTGCAGAGAGGCTTCTATTCAGAGAAAGTAAGCAAAGAAATGAAATTACTTTAAAACCAGTAGGAATCATCTTGTATTAATGAGGCCTAAAGTTATTGCAATAGATAAAATGGGGCATAGAGAAGTAGAACAGTTTCTTTTGTGTGGCAGATCAATAACATTATGTAATTTTTCAATTTTCTCCCTACTTTTACCATAAGAAATGTTTCCTCTTTAAGAAAAACTGTAGGTGATGTTACAGGTAATATGTCCTGAAAGGATTCAAGTGCAACATCAGCCCATGTACAGACTAATTTTACATAGAAATAGGTAGTTTGGAAAGGAACAGAAATATACTTTGATCCAGTTTTAACTGTAATTAAGATACATGTATTTATTCTTAATTCATTAGCTTTGGTGGAAGATGATGTTTAATGGTGCCAAAATAGAATGGACAACACAGATAGCTGTTCTGAGAAAGCATGGCTCTAACCTGTTCTTCCCTGCTTCAGCCCAGTATCCGATAGCAGCCCATTCACCTGGCATGGTGGTCCCTCATTCTTGGCTTACACTCAATCTCATACCAACCCTCCAGGGTCCCTCGGGCGATCATACAGCTGCACCTCTTCTGGGGACCTCGCCAGGGGCAGTGTTGTATACCATGGTGGCAACCCAAGCAATGGGGTTTTCTTACCCATTTAAAAGGAATTATAGTAGTTCAAAGTGTGATAAAAGTTATTTTAAAAGGTTTGGGCCATTTTCAGGAGATACAAGTTACAGTTTCAGAAGCAAACAAAGGATTTTAACATGATAATGGTACATAATTAAATTTTGCCTTTCCAAATTTGTTTGGGTTCCATGTTTCAGCAAGCGTATGTAAATTTTTAGGGAAGAGTCACAGAGTCACATAAAATCTGGGATTTTATAGAGGCATTTTAAAATGCCCCTGGCACATGATTAGAGGATACCAGACCTTCTTTTCCAATATTTGGGCTGACCATTTAACTACAGATCAGTTCTCTGTACAATTTCTCCTATAGATTGATTCAGGAAAATGGCTAGTTCCTGAAAAGTAATTTGTATTTTCCATTTCCTTTCTGATCGGCTTTTTATTGGAAGGAACATCTAATCTACCTGTCTGACCAATACAAAATTTTGTTTCCCTACGATGTGTGGAGAGATGGGGCAAAGCGTGAAGGGAAAAAGTGATGTGGGGTAATAGGCTGGAATACCTACCAGAGGAAATGCTGGGGGGTAAAGATCCACCCCCTGACACTGGATGTGAGGCCAGGATGCTATTTAAAAATCCCGCCCTCAGGAATCTCGAAAGAGACTTCACCCCAATGGTCGGAAAGGATCCTTTCAAAGAGATAAAAATGATGATTAATCAATTGACTTGTTCTTTAGCTGATAAAAGAAGTTGACTGTTTAAAGAAAGAATAACCAAATCTCCACAAAGTTAACAGTGGTTTCACTGGAACAGATCTTATGAAAAGCAGTTAAAAATCTGTCTTTGCTTTTTGACCAAGTCATACAATACACAGCTTTAACCAGAAAGAGGTTGTTTTCTGCATGCTTTGCAAATGGAGAATTCCAGTACTTCTAGGAGAAAAAAAAAATTAAAAATTAAAAATTAAAGAGGCATTACACCTACAGGATATTCATGATGCATTCCACATGACTCTTCCATAGAGATATTTTGTGTACAGAAATTGAAGAGAGACCAGTGTAGGTGTAGCTATAGCACCAACACCGTGTTTTACGCTAGTATTTTAAAGCCTGACAAAAGTCATGTCAAGGCAAGGAGAGAAGGGGAACCAGAATTTGCAGCTACATTACTGACTTCTGTGTCAGGGCAGCTACATCAGTCAGAGCCTCTATCACATATCTCCCAACACTTATCAATATCCTGATGCAGGCAAAAGCCAGGAATATAGACATGGCCCCTTTCCGCTTGGCTCTCATTAGAAGCTTAACACATTTTACACCGGCAGTATAATAAACTTTACATTCTTCTCATTGCCTAAATATAGAGTCTTATTTCTGGAATCAATGATTATCTCATCCACCTCTTTTAAAGTAAATACTTGTGACATATCTGTTATAGTGATGATAAATAAGGATCCTTTATCATTTGATGGACCGTTTCAGCTTTCAGCGTATGTACAGAGATCTAGAGACATCATTTCAGCTAGCTTGTGTTACTGCTCAGTGCACGCCAGCATCAAAGATGGATCTGAAACCAGAGCTCTCTACACATCTTGCTTAGAAGCACAGAGCCAAGATTCCCCACCTTGCAATAAATTTAGACTGACAATCAAAATAACTTCTGTATTTTAAGTACCTCAAGCAAGCATCCATCCAAAAATTTATACACTGGCAAGTTTTTTTTTCAGCATCTTGCAGTATTTCATAGCTGTTCTTTTAAGAGACAGAAAATTTATTAATATTTATACACAGTAAGAAAAATAAATGGTCCTCTTAAAATTTATGCAACAATTGTGATTTTTTTCTAACTAATAAAGTGAGGAAAATGTAGTCTCAAAACACACATGCGTTTTCTGAACTTAAAGTAGCCTAAGAGAGCTTTGAAGTTTTAAGCAGGAGTTCTATTGTTTCTCCTCAATACACTTTGCACTTAAAATTTTCATTAGACCTGCTGCAGTTGGTAGAAAAAGAATTCATTTCATTACTGTTATGGATGCAGCATTTTTATATGCAATGGCTCAAGAGAAGACATAAAATTTTTCCCAATGGCCACTCCAGAAAAGCCTTTGGCATTCTTGTAAAAGTGTTTCCAAATTCCACGGCTTTGATTTATAAATATTTTCAGGAGTGATTATGGATAGAGAGTCCAGAATGCAATGCACAGAAATTCAATTTTAAAAAGGAATATTGTTCCATTAACTCCAAGATGTTTGGCACTAAAGAGCATCTTGAAACAGGAAGGCTAAATAATGAACATATGAAGACTTCTCAAATAAAATTTTGTTTCTCTGTTTCAAAATATGAATTACACCAACCATAAAGTACACCCACTGTGAGTCACATGCCATATGTACAGACCTTCAGAAAAGCCAAACAGCTTGAGTCTCACCATTGACATTTTCCTAGATTTAAATGGTGTTAAATGGCAAATTACTCAAGTTTCCTAGCAGTCTTACAATAAGTTACTTTGTTATAGAAAGTAATCATGACATATCCAAATTTATTTCACTTATGTTACCCACTCAGAAATAAAAACAAGGAACAGCAAATTTTGGAGCAATACAATCTGTGAATACCAAGAAGAGAGCTAGAGGGCTAAAATGACAAGGGCTTTATAAGCAGCAAATAACTAAAAGAATACATAAAATGAATGGTTTTGTCTCACACTTAAAAGGTAGGGTTCAGTAAATGCATTGTATCTTTTGAGAAGCTCTAGAAAATCTGAGACACATTTGAGTGGCAGACATGACAAAATCTGCAGGGGATTTGCACTCTTTGAAAGTGGTAGCAAGAGGCAAAACAGCAGTTGGGTATCTAAGAGAGGGCACCTACTGTCATTTTAGGCAAGTGAATCCCATTCAAACAGTCTACTGTCAACTCAAAAATGTTTCTGATTCAAGAAAACAGAGAGTTACAAGAATGAGACCTTGTTTAGCCTCCTCCAGAAGCCCACAAGCAGCTTCTGAAAAGGACAAGGTAGGTAACATTCAGCCCTGATCAGTATCCATCAACATGAAGATGCTTAAATCATGCACGGTCTGAAATTAAAATGCAGCATATGCCCCAGAATTACAAATGGATGCTTTCAGTATAATTGCCTGCACAATGCGAATAAGGGTTTGAGACTCTGTAACCCAACTATGTATGTGGAAGTTGATTATCATTGCAGGTAGCTGGGAAAGTAAATTAATTTTCATAAATCCCATCACTCACCAGTAGAAGGACCGGGGTTTGGTAACAGCTTTGGGTGTTTACAGTAATTCAGAATCTTACTCAAATTTTTACTTGTTTGCATAAACATTCATAAAATATTTGAAAGAAAATCTGCAAAAAAGAACTGTGTTCAAGGCAGAAAGGGAGAAAGCTCTTTACTAACAAGGAAGGGAGGCAGGAACATGATACTAAGGAGAAACCACCAGCTTCTCAGAAATATAAAAAAACTTCTGTGTGGAAATTAATGAAGAAGAATTGCATTTCCTTCTATCTGAACAGAATTTCTATTTTTATTGGGCAATGAAGATGCAGTCTTTCCTCTTTTTCCAAAATGACATCATGCTAAAAGAAAAAGCACCAAAAATTTGCCTGCTGCTTTCTGTCCTGCTGCTTTCTGCTCCAAATTGCAAAAGCAATATTCTTTCTTTAAAGGTGTACACTGTCAGTAGCAACCTTAACACTGTATTTAAGCAAACTCTTTAAAGCAGCACACTGGACACTTTCAAGGTGCTAGGCTATTATTTCTTTACTTAATCAACTTACTGGAGAAGGCTGTTCAGTCAGTGCACATCATACAGAGACCAGTGCTTTACACCTGTTCTGTTCATGTAAAAATGAATGCTAATTTTTGCAGTGGGTGCAGTTACACTAATGGGAAGAGCTTTTAGCATAATGTCTTACTGGTTCTAAACTGGGAAAAGGAGGCATGAATATTAAGCCATGATTCGGCAGTGCCCTGAAATACAGCTGTTATTTAGCACGTTACAGGCATGGATTTCTTGAGAAAAAACCCAACCTCTCCTCCCTCCATAGCTATACTCTATGAACATTATGCCACCTTAACACAAAAAACTACATTAGTTACCGATATTAGCTGGAAAAGTGTATTGAAACAGTAAAAATATATGGTAATACCTGAGCAGCTGACAGTTCATGAAGTGTACACCATTTACAGAGTTCTCAGATACCAGTTCATAACTCAGTGTAAATTCTTCTGCTTCACAATTATTACAGCTAAGTGCCTGTGCTCAGAGGCAGAGGGGGAGTGCTGAATCAATTAGCCTGCCTTCCACCTTCATCTGTTATTCTGTGCGGAATATCATCCCACAAATGGTAGAATTTGATAGGGAAATCACTGGTATATCATCCTAAACTGGCACGGTTTTAGCAGCGTATTATCACACAGAGCAGAAGGGCCAGAGCAGATAGCTGGGTGAAGGAAATACATATGCTTAGTTCAGCTCCAGAGCACATACATTAATTCGCACGCATTTATTAGCACTTGCATCACAACAGCACGGCCAGCCAGAAGGAACAGCAATTTCTTGCTGCATCAAAGGCTCATTCCACTGTCCAGGGTGAGTGGCAACGTAGCTGCGCTGAAGAGTCCTAGACCTAAAAAGGAGAGAAAGTTCTGCCATGGGTTTCAACAAGAGTTCCGAGCAGGTGGATGGATGGACAGAAAGACATAAAACAAACCCAATGCAGTATCTGCAGAACAAAACAGATGAGAGTGAAACATTTAACTTCTGTTTGATTGGGGGGTGGAGAGGCCCTCGTAAGCCATAGCAAAAAGCACTTAAAAGGAACCAACTAACTTGCTTCTTAAAAATCTCAGGAATCGAGCAAGCTGAGAAATGTTAACATTAGCATTAGTTTTGCTGCTGACACTTCACAGAAACTTCCACCAGGAGTCTGACATCTGCTGACTGGAGTGCTGACATTCCTGACAGTTCTGCTCCCATACGCAGTCCAGCGCCAGCACAGCGCTGGTCCTCCTCAGGGGCTGCATCCCACCCTTTCCTCTCTGCTAGATGCTGGCTGCTTTGCCCCACTGTCATCAGCAGCGCTTGAGCCGATGCCACTGCAGCCTCTAGTCCCCACAGGACTCACAGGGATGTGAAGCCACTGAATCACGCAGGTACGGGCAGGGCCATCAGCTGGTGCCAGGGTCCCCAAGGCAAGCTGGGACCAAAGTAAACATTTTTATTTTTTTGCTATAGCAGTTGTACTTCTGGGACTTTAGTGTGACTTGTGGAAATTTGCTTTTAAAAAGACATACATTTCCAGTCTCTGCCTTGTGTCTAATGATTTGGCTGCAGTAGGTTATTTGAAAGCCTTCTGAAGATGCAGACTGTTCTTCATCCCAGTTATTTTTCTTCATGGTTTTCATTTGTAACACTTTAAAGTGTTCCAATGCTTTCCATAGGTGGAACTGACCACTTCAGGTGCTGTGTATTTTTGGGCATCTAACAGCTTGGAAATCAAAAAGGAGCTTTGCTGCTTAATTTAACCACCTAGGAGATGTTCTAGAGAGGTCACAATTACTGTTGGTTATTTCTTCTTATGAGCACCATTTCTTTATTAGTACTATCAAAAGAAGACTTCAGATTGTTATTCTTTTTCCATAGAATGTGTTTAGAATTGGAAAATAAAAAAGAAAAATGTACATTTAGTGTATTTAATGTAAAAGCCACTGATAGTAATTTTTACAAAGTCAGTTCCCTCGATGTTTTTCATATAGGGACAGCAAAATACAGCTAAGAGAACTCTCTTGTGAACTCTGCAGATGAAAGCTTTGGGGAAGTGAGTCAAAGGGCTATAATGAGCTTTTTTGTTCAGTTTGGCAGGAAGCAACTGAATGAGTTCAGGATGTTTTCACTCCTAACTGCACTCTCACCAAGGCGGGACTGTAATATTTAGTAATGAAATACAAGAGAACAGAATGTAGGAAGACTTTTCCTGCTTCTGAATAGGGGAATTATCTGGTGCTATCACTCAGTGACTAGGAGAAGGCTGGCTTCTGTTACAAGCACCTTCAATTCTAAAATAAAACCAGTTTTATATCGTTACTAGGCTTCCTCAGGGAAGCTAGAAGAAGGGTTAGGGCACTTTTTCCAAAACTACCTGTAATACATCCATTATGGAAAGGACTGAAAACTGGTCGAATTTTCTCTCATATGATTTTATTGATTTATCCTTTCTAGACCACCAGGAATTGCACATAACTTCATAATCTTTTATGGGGGAACATATGAAAGTTTTTCATGAAGAACGACTTTATAAGACTTTGAAATTAGGATGTCAGACTTTGTAGAGAATTCAAAAGGCTTGACTTGGAAAAAAAAAAAAGCAGAAGCAGGTTTAAGATTTATCCCTGATGAGTTTGTTGATTATATGTTCAGTAAAATTAGAAAGCGTGGATCTATACAATTACTGATGCAAGCAAAGGTGGTATAGAGTGGTATGCCTATTTTTTTAGTCACGTAACTCATACATCTTAGGAAAATCTAATTTTTAAGATCACCAAACATAATTTTGCAACACATTATCTCACAGCAACAATTAACAAAAATCAGTGGGCTTACCCCTATTGAAATCACAGAATCACAGAAGGTTGAGGCTGGAAGGGAACTCTAGAGGTCATCCAGTGCAACCAAAACATGGGAAGACAGCCATTACCTTGCAAATAACACAGTGAAAACTTCAAGGCTAAATTTTGCTCTCAGGTACTTAAGCTACTAAAACCAAACCCTGTTTGAAATACATATTGCTGTGAAGAGGGAAATTAGTACTCTAATATTCAGCAGCAAATTTTCAAAAAGTGATGTAACTTCGTTTCCTCAGATTTCACTCAAGTAAACGATATCATCCCAGAGCACTCACAAATAATCCTGTCATTCCTGAATGCACTTTCAGGAATTTGCAGGTCTTTAACTGCCTTTGTCTGAGCAACTTTTAAAGTGGCTTGAACTTTGAATCTCCCTGTTGTAAAGTATAGAGTTTGGAATCTTAACTCAAAGGAGAAAGTACTATTAGAATACTCAAATATCCTAAATCTGCAGCCAGTCTAAACCATAGAATATCTTCATTTACCAGGTAGACTCTGACTAATTAAGATAGAAATAGTAATTTCCTGACACATCTCCAAGGGAACAACTAAAATGGGAATTGTATCAAATATGTTAGTAGATTTAGCAAGATGCCAAGGTATATGAATAGAAGAAACAGAAAAACAAAATATAAACTACTGTGGGAGGGATGCAGGTGAACTCTGCTCACTGTGGTATTTTTAATCATTAAGACTGGAATTCCTTTCAAAGGAACTCAGTTCAACATCTAAACTAGTAGAAGATCTTTGCATCTGGTCTGTTCCACTTAAGGCCTGGAACTTAGGCAAAAGAGGGAAATATTAGACAGAACCTCTTCAGATATTAAATTTTCACAATTTCAAACAGAAAACAATGTCTGCACATTGGAGAGGAATCTGTTTTGGGGAACAGTCACTTGAACAAGCTCTCTGTTACAAAACCTGCTTGCTAGTTCTTAAGATGAGAGATCACGTTTGTCCTAGCTTGTGGCATGGGTATATACTGTCTCTCTGACATGTCCCCATGGAAAATGGTATGTCCTGTTTAGAAGGGAGCTGCAATGACCTTTAGCCACATTCTCAGCCACATTCTCAGCCACCCATATACCCGGAATAATCCAGAGCTCCTTTTTTTTGTCTGCCTCTGAGTAACTATCTCACTTCTCTGGCTTTCAGCATCTTACTTCAAAAGATGACCCAGATTTAACTTCAGTTCTGTCAGGAGAGTGTCTTGGAGAAGGATCAACAGGAACTTGACTGCAATACGAGGCATCAAAGAGTGATCAGTTACTCCATTTTTTTGGGTGTTGTTACACAGCCACTGTTGGTGATTTCATCTAAGACTAAACTCTGCTATGCAATTAAAACAAGAATTCCACTTGTCCCAAATTACAAGCATTACTCATGAAAACCAAAGGGGTTTCCCGAGTATTTGTAAACAGGTTGGTTGCCTTCAATCAAAACACAGTTTAGGAAAAACTTTCTAAGAAACTGAACAAACCACATCATATATTTGTTCTGAATAGTCTTAAAATGAAATAACAGATGCTTAAAATTTCTTCTTTTGCTGTATCTTGGACAGATCGTGTGTACCTCAAGATTTCATTTTAGAACAAAAGGTCATTTTTCCATTCTGTATAAGTAAGTTTCTCTCCCAGAAAGGGCTGCAGATCCCACTGCACAACATCCCCAGCAGGACTGCCCTTTTTCAAAACTCAGCTGCCACTATTCTCAACAGGACTGAAGTCCTACAGCTAGGTGGTTATTCTGAGAAGTGCAGCAGTCTTCCAAAGTATTCAACGAACCCAGATTCACAAATGGCTCTTCAAGAAAGCCATCAGATCACTGGAAACAATAGGATGTAGTAACCAGAATAGCTGTGGTGCACATCTACAATAGGAAGTAACACACACGTAGAGGACAACCCTAAGAAATTCAGGGAGCAGAAGATTGGACCATTGTTGATGAATCAGTTTTCACTTACAAACAACACAATGCTGTAAAATGGCATGTTCTGGCTAGCTTGTAACTTACCTTTTCCTTAAAAAAAAGAGATGTAATAATTGCAGTAGAAAACCAGGGAGATGATACAAAATAAACATGTCCTATGATGTTTAGAAAAAATAAAGATTGTGTAGCCAAGAATCGTGGTTAGTATTTTGTTATTCTAGGGCTGTCTCATGATTTTGAAGGGCCTGATCTGAGACTTTTGCTAGTCAGCGGCAACCTGCATTAAATGATAAAGAATTACTGTAAAGATTTTTTTTAACCCTTGCTTATTATTCATATATAGTATTTAAATAAGAATGGAAATCTCCATCAAAAGAGCAGACTTATGGTTTAACCAGCCATCTACAGAGCAGTACACTGATGTACTTCAGCGAACTCGAACCTGTACCTGTGTACATGATGTGTATTATGAATCATATGAGGGAAATCTAATATTAACTCTTCTCCCTTTTCTGCCTCTGCCAGCAGGCTAAGGGAGACTTGGTGCTTTGTTGGTGTGGTCTAGTGTGGGGACAGAGGCACTGCCATGACACAGGCACTGCTGGAGTTGTCATGGCCTTGTGTAAATGTAATTCGGACCCAGAGGTTTGTCTCTTTTGGGAAGAGCGGGGATGCTTTGTGGCACTCAAGCTCCAAAAAATAATGTGAAGATGGGTTTGTATGTTCTCCAGTGACAATAAATAATAGTAAAAAAAAAAAAAAAAAGGACCTGTTTTCTACAAATGCTGCTTTGCTTATTTTCACTATGAGGTTTTTGTGTAATGGCACAATGAGTAGTTGTCTGTAGGTGTCTGGATTGTTGATTTCTATGCTTTGTTCGGTTTACTTTTCAGTTTGATTTTAACTCCGAATTTTCTTAATTTTATTAGTTTGGGTACAGTAAAATATCCACGTTTTGGCCCCATTTATGAGATGTAAGACCACTGTAACCTACTTTTTTGGTGAAAATATTTCAAAAAGCCTGCTTTTCTATATCAAGTTCCTTAATATCTGCTTCAGACTTGAATTTACAGGGTCTATCTGAAAACATGAATAAGACAAACACTTGGTATGGCAAAGCAACTGTTCAGGTCTCCAACCCTGAATTGTTTAACCTTGAGATCCCTGTGAAAGACAATGAACCTGAAGTGCTGGAGCTCTCTTATGGCAATAAATACAGATTTAGGAATATTTACAGGGAATGAGACTATTTTAGGAAATCCCAATTATACCAAGTTTTGGCTTTACTTACGACTTCTCTGGGAGAAAAAGCAAATACTGAAAGAAGCTTACAATTCCTAAGGAGGAACTAATGAAAGTTACAGAATACTTGGTAGACTATTAACATCGAATTTAATTTTCCTTGCTGCTTCTCAACAAACAGGCAGTTTGGGGGAGAGGGGGGGGAGGGAAAGGGAATGGCTTGAAAAGAGTTCTACAAACCCTATAACCACACATTTTTGTGATGTGTTAACTGTCAATGCACACTGAAGTTCTGGTTGCTGAGAAGACTGGTGTGACAACATTAATATGATTAAGGCTTTTAGCAGCAGTAACAACTGTTGTGTTGAATCATCTTTGTAGTCTTAATGGAATAGTAATTGGAAATACTGTGCTTGTGTTATGGGATAAAACAATCTGTGTGTGTTTAAGCTGTCTATTAGATAAATATTTTTCAGTCAGTGCTTAAACTGAAAATAGCCTTAGCACAATGCCAAACAACAACTCTGAAATCTTTATGTATGTATTTCTCATTCTGTATGATACCCAGCACGCTGTTGTAAGCACTGTATGCTGTACATTTGGATTTCATGATCAAGCATGCATTATCGAACTAGCTGGAAACAAAATACTTTAAAATTATAGTTTACATGATAGAAAGAACAATGTTTGCAATATCGGCCAAACCCTTTGTGATTTATTTTGTACCCATTGTGATTTAAGGGGAAAACAAGCTCATTAGCAATTAGTAATTATGAATTTAATTTCAATTGTCTTTTGATCACCCAGTTTTTGTGAGTTTGGAAGGAAAAATCCTGAGTAAAATCTGAGAATTCCTATGATACGGATCCTCCCATATGAAATGTTGATGGGGTCTTATAAATGGCATGGTTAAGAAGTTTCACAGGCTTTAAAATCTTCAGATGTTCTTTTTCATGGTATTTCCATAAAAAGAGAGATAATAGGTTTTAATTTTGTACTTCATGTTTAAAAATTGCAGTGAGTTTTAATTTAATGAGCGAAATAGCTTTTCATGGGTGACATCTGAAGATGAATGTATTCATGCAGCCTGCTGTCAATTCTGCAGTTCTGCAATTAAAGCTCTGATTATCTGCTCTTTTAACCTTGCTAGCCTGTAACAGTATGAACAAGAAGTAGGAGATAGATAAACACTCTCCACTTTAAGAGAGCAATTAGTGTCATTGAAAAAGACTGTTTTCAGTTAAGAAAAACACTTGGGGCTGAAGTTCCAAAAAGTCAATTGAGAAAAAGTGATTTTTTTTTTTGTTGAAGATACATGTAGAGTAAAAATTCAGGGTGAGGATTCCTTCCACTATTCACATTCATCTCATTCACAATTCACATTTCATTAATATCAAGGAAATTAAGTACAAAGGTTTGATTTTTTTTTTTTGGTTACCAGCGCCAAGTGACTCCCTTGAATAAGTGATGTCAAGATTACAAATAGGAAGATCTCTATCATCATGACCTCAGATGAACTCTCTGATTGGAACTGTAATATATACTAGTTTACATTTACAAGTCTATATGCTAGATAAAAAAACCCCTCTGTACCTAGGCTCAGCAAAGGTCTTCCAGTCCGTATCTGATAACCCATGTTAGAAGCCAGACTGTAGGCAGCTCCTGTAGCTATCTGATGGGCTTTGGCAAGTGCACAGGCATTCTGCTGCTTCTTTTTTTTTTTTTTTTAATATAAAAAGCTACTGACCAAAGAGAATTAGCTGTGCTTGTTAATTACCTTTTTGTGGATATCAGTGTACTCAGAGGTTTTTCTTGTGAGCTCAAAGACTACCTGGTGTTAAGGGTGATTGCTATGAGGTAAAATCTCTCTCATCTGATCTTCCTTGTGCTAGTTTTGGTAACAGTGATTCTGGCAAGATGAATATTGGGCAGCCAGTGTTTAAATACATCATGAAGTCACATTTTTCAAAGCTGAAAAAGGCATTCATTGAAGAATGGAAGTAAATTGCCACTCTTACTTGGAAGTAAATTGCCAATCTTACTTAAACCAGTAAAACAGTGTTTGTATGCTGAAGGGTGTACTCAACTACAGCTGAGAGGAAAAAAAAGAAGAAAAAAGGAAGAGCGGATATTAATTTCCAAAGTAGGGAAGGTCTCAACAGTCTAGGAAAAAATTAACAAGTTTCTGTTGTTTCAGGAAGAAAGGAAATCAATTGCTGAATCCTAGCGACAGTACAGCAGCTTGTCTCAGATTTCTACAATTATGAAAATTCTGCACTATGCTTCTCTAGAGGAAACATTGAAGCGAAGTAATTATCAGTTAAACTTATTTACTTTCAAATTTTATTCAGTAGAAATCACCTTGTTAAAGTTTCGTAGAAAAATGACAATATTTACCGACTGATGTAGTCATGAATCTATTCTGGAATGTCAGACTGAATACTATTTGCCTCTTAAAGTGTGTTTACAGGATTGTCATTAGTGTTTTGTGCTTATATTAAAAACATATTTAAACTGAGTACTCTGTAAAAACACACCGTCTTTAAAAGGTGCTTTTAAAAATACGTATTTTTTTCCCACGTTGCTTCGCTCTTTCAGTTGTGACTCCCATAACAATTTTATCATCTCCTCCTGATTCCAGGGCTATGTTTATCTGTACAGAACTGTAAGATTCAAGAAGCAGTATATTTTGCAGACTGTATTCCTAACCAAAACTCGGAGTCTGGAATGGATCCCAGACAGTTTGCATCTAAATTATTTATTCATCTGGAACCTGAACTACACATGTATTAAGAATCAGAAAGATAATGATAGTCTGTGAAATGGATACAGCAAGACTCACAGCAGGGAGGAAAGGAAGAAAGAGATTTGGAGGTCAGAAATATACAAAGAACATTGTAGCGATGGGCTGAGTGAATAGTTTCTGAATACAAGGTTTATAGATGAAAACTCTCTTAAAATTATGGTATTATTCTGTGTGAATGTCGGTGATAGTGCTAGAAGAATGGTGGAAGCAAAAATAATCTATCTACTTTGGCTGGAGCTGCAATGAGTGACATCAGGAAGCAAAACACGTGGGTGTGTGTTCACTACAAACCTCTGTCATTAAAGTTCTCACTATCTCTCCACAGCAGAATGCAGAAAACACATGGCACTTCTCAACAGACTATAACTCAAACAAATCTGAACAGATTTCCATTGCATAATATGACTGTTCTGCTGTTAAATTTCAAAGATTTCTTGCTAGTCACCAAAACTGGTTACTTTCAGCAGCTTTTACTTCTGCACACTGCAAAAATAATCTGTATGTGGGAAGCATGTCCCAGTTGGCAATGTTCCACACAAGTGCTTTGATTGCTGTGTGAGGAGTATGTGTCTGGTTTGAGGTAAAGAGAAGCTCTTCCTTACTCAGAGAAAATTATCTGCAGTTTGCTAAAACAAACTGGTATTACCCCCATCTCAAGAAGTTCCTTTTTTCTTCTACTCTTTCTGCTCCATCCAAAGCATTACAACTTGCCCTGGTTCCAGCTGAGAGAAAGTTGACTTTCTTCCTGGCAGCTGGTTAGTGCTGTGGTTTGGATGTGGCATGAGAATAATGTTGATAACACACTGATGACTTTCTGAGTTGTTGCTATGCAGCCAAGGACTTTGCAGCTTCTCACACTGCCTTGCCAATGAGAAGGTGGGGGGCACCCAAGAAGCTAGGAGGGCACACAGCCAGGGCAGATGACCCAAACTGCCCAAAGGGAGCGATATGCCATACCATATGGCATTATGGTCCATACATAACTAGGGGGTGGGCCAGGAGGCAACTGGCTTAAGGACTACCTGTGCATCAGTTGGCAAGCAACTGTGCTGTGCATCACTTGGGTTTACGAAAGGCAGGTCCTGCCAAACTATCCTGATTGCCTTCTATGACAAAGTGACATGCTTAGTGGATGAGGGGAAGGCTGTGGATGGAGTGTACTTGGACTTCAGCAAAGCCTTTGATGCCATTTCTCACAGCATTCTGATTGAGAAACTGGCTGCCACTGGCCTGAACAGACACAGCCTTTGATGGGTAAAATACTGGCTGGATATCCGGGCCTAAAGAGTTGTGGTAAATGGAGCTAAATCCAGCTGGAGGCCGGTCACAAGTGGTGTTCCCCAGGGCTCAGTCCTGGGTCCAGTTCTGTTCAGTACCTTTATCAATGACCTGGATGAGGGGATCAAATGTTCCCTCAGTAAGTTTGCAGATGAGACTAAGAGGGAGAAAGTATTGATCTGCCTGAGGGTAGGAAGGCTCTTCAAAGGGATCTGAACAAGCTGGACCGATGAGGTGAGGTTCAACAAGGCCAAGCACGGAGTCCCGTGGTTGGGACATAACAACCCCATGCAACGCTACAGGCTTGGGGAAGAGTGATTAGAAAGTCGCCTGGCAGAGAAGGACCTGGGGGTGTTGGTTGACTGCTGACTGAATATGAGCCAGCAGTGTGCCCAGGTGGCCAAGAAGGCTAATGGTATCCTGGCTTGTATCAGAAACAGCATGGCCAGCAGGTCCAGGGAAGTGACTGTGCCCCTGTACTTGGCACTGGTGAGGCCACACTTAAAATACTGTGTTCAGCTTTGGATCTCAACTCACAAAAAAACCCCAAACAACTAGTTGGTACCTTGTACCCATTTACTTTAATGAGACATGCATTTTATGAGGTTTGCAGAAGTACTAAGATACATACATATATATCCATCCTTAGATAGCTAAAATCCATAGGACTAGAAAAGATTAGTATTATTTACAGCAGTTGCTACATTTGACAACTATTCTGTAATAAGGTTCCAGCATTATTAAATTATTTAGTTGTAATGAGTATGGCTTCAATCAATAGCACTCTGCCCCCTGGGTTTCTAAACACTTCAGAAATGAACTTTTAAGTCCCCATAAATACCCCTTCATACCTCTAAGACAGTAGGTTTATCCAATGAATTGGAGAACATGCAAACAAAACTGTGAGGGTCAACAATAACTCTTCAGCCACGTGCAAACTTTAGACAGCGTTGAGAAGAACTTTGCATCAAATTGAAAGTAGCAGGGATATATTATTAACCTGACACATTTATGTATGTCTGAATTTAGTTAAGCAGTGAGAATGGCCGATGTTTCTTTTTAAAAACCTAACAATGGGGATGTAACTGTCATAATGATTACATCACCCATCTTTCACCTTGGCACCTCAGAGAACCTGTACCCCTTGGTATCAGACATGGATCTAGACCAACATCTGCTATGGGAAAGGAACACTAAATTTAAACTGTTACTTTTGGTATCTAATTGACATTTCTCCCATAAATGTTCAGTCTTAGTGTAACATCTTAACTCAAAAGATCATGGAAGATGTAAAACCTGGTATGATAAGGCTGCTACCCTAAGCAAGACACCTCTGTTAGATTATTATCAAGAACCAACTGTAACTCATGAAAATATAGAGATATATTCCCCTGCAACAGTCTTGTTGGTACAGGGTCTTATCATATGTCACTGGAGCCTACAATAGCTTTATTGCCACTCTCATTCTTTAGGTGACTGGTAGTACAAGAATTACAGCTGGAAACTAAAAGACTCATGGTAGCACAAAAGAAAGAAAAAAGTAAGCATATATAGTCTGAGGCAATGAGACTGGACATCGGTCTTGACTAAATTACATCACGATCCATACAAGCCTGTATTCTAAATTGTGCCCTGTGATTTAAGTTTTTTGTCTTTAGCACTTTCCTCAAATATCCCTGGGCTACAGTTTCTCAGTGGTGTTGATTAGGCGTAGTTAAGTGTTTTCATTTCCTACTTTCAGATGATATAATCACTCCTGTGACTTGAAGTTTGGCAGGTATGTGCTATATGTACTAGATGTTTCTCCATAAAAATGTGGTTAAAGTTTTAATTCTTGTGCTGCTCTCTGGCAGGAAACTGCCCATCTGTGTTTCTGTATCATGGTTAAATTCAATAAAATTAACTTCTTTTGGCAGTGAAGAAACTTTTTTTTAAAAAATAAAATTGTTGTTGTCTCTATTAATTCAGTTGCCTTATCTTCTCTACTCCGTAGCTAATGTGCCCTAAATCAGCAACTACTAAATTCACTGTGTTTATTCAATTATTCATCACTTTTCTCTTTTCTAATTCCATCAATTAGAGAACACTAGGGGTTGGAAGGGGCCTCTGGAGATCCAAAGGTCCAAGCCCCTGCTAAAGCAGGATCACCTGCCGCACACTGCACAGGACTGTATCCAGGTGGGTTTCGAATAATTCCAGAGAAGGAGACTCAAACACATTGCCCATTTCATTTTCGGAGATTCTTACCATTCACACCCCATTTTCGTGGTTTGCAACATCATACTCAACAGGTCTGATATGGAACTTGCAAAGAATGCTATAGTTGTGAAAATTTATATCATCATCCAAAGGTCTTGGTTGAATTTGCAAAACTGAAGTTATTATGACAGAAGGGGTTTTCCAGGTTAATTTTATTAATCTATTGCAATGAATAGAGGTGAATGATTTTTTGGAAGTGTTAGGTTTCCCGGTTTTCTAAGCAACCAGACATAGTAACACTTGAATTCAGTAACCCCTACTGGTGTTTAACTAAACTGCATCTTCCAAAAATTGCAATGCTGCTCCGAGTACTATAGAGGTATTTCCCATGCACAGGTGGATGGATATGCCTGCATATGACTGTCATGATGATCCCTGAAACATATAACGAAGTCCTGTATATATCCTTTAGATGGAATTAACTGAGAAGATGAAACAGAACACACAACTTTTGCATGTGGCAATGACAATTTGATTTCCAGTTCGTTCTTCTACTGTTGCTCTGCACATGTTTTTACAATAATAAAAAGACGGTTACAAGAGTTGCAAGTATCAAGATGTATATCAGTTTCAATTTCACTTGATCAAGCAATGCCTCATTTTAGCAAGTTTACCACAACACAATGGGATAAAAACCCATGACTGTTAAAAATGTCAGAACAACTTAATTTCTTAGAACTAGGAAAAATAATCAAAACATTTGTAAATACTTTTGACAGTGGTAAGCAACAACCTCCATGCATTTCTCAAGAGCAAATACCACACCAGTGTAATTTCTGCCTACGACAAATAGGTCTCACAGGTAGAAGAGTGAAAGTGTTGCCATACATAGTCATGACCAGATCAATCGCTTTCATGTTCTGATGAAACTACTGAACAATCAGGGTAATAACAGCTGGGAAACTGTCCTCAGTGGTTCAGTGTCAACCTGGAAATATACAAAGAGCATGGTCTAGGGCTTTTGCTACTCTTCTGTTTTCTCCTTAATGACTGGGGTGCTAGAACTAAGAGTGTGCTTCTAAAACTGAGAAAGACACCAAGGTGAAAGAACCTCCTGGAGATTAAGTGCAGCATGCAAAATGATTTGGCATGCAAGGAAAAGGAATGAGAAAGCATAAAACAAAATTCCATGAAGACAAAGCAGGTCAATGGAGAAGGCAGTAAACAATCACACATACACATCCTGGAGGAAAGACTAGAGAGCCAGCTGTTTCACAGAGGAGAACCTATGGGCCATAATAAATCAAAGCAAACCCAAACAATGGTTGCTATTGAAAACCACACATATTTGAAGATAAGTAACACAGTTTACATTTAAAATAATTATTTCCTGCTTGCTAGAGGAAGGTAAGGCTCAGCATCCACTGTATCCACACTTGAAAACCATAAGAAAGATATTAATTGACTGGAAAGAGTCCAAAGGAAAGCATTATGGATGATCAAAGGTCTACGAAACATATACCATGAAGAAAGACTTGACAGAACCCGGGTGCTTTATTGAAGACAGTAAAGACAGTATAATGGTCCACAAATGTAAAATACTGCTGCAAAGAGGAAAGGCACAAACTGTTCCACCACAGACACGAAAAGAGTTAATGGCCTTAAGGCACAGTTAAAAAAAAAAAAATCAATTTAACACTAGGAAGGTTAAGTATGAGGATAGTTAAACACTCAACAGATCACCCAGGGAGGCTGTGGAATCTTCACCCGAAGAGGTTTCTGAGAATAGGATAGGCAACCATCTATTCAGACCAGTTTAAATATAATTGATCCCGCCTTGGGGCAGGAAGATGGACAAGGTGACCTCTCAGTGTCCTTCACAGCTCAATGCTGTATATTCTGTGAATTACAAGATAATGACTTATTGTTGAAAAATAGTACAAATTAAAGCATTTATTTAACCTGCCTTTTAAAAGGACACAGCCCTTCCTCCGGTTTGAGACTACTGTACTATTTAACAATTAGGTTGAAGCTTGCCAAATACTACTTCTGATATAACCTGACTGTACTAGGTTCTAAGATACAGCAGAATCTCTCTTGGAAATCATTATCAGTTATTCTCAAACTCAGCAATTATTGGTATTAATTTCAGTGAACGCACCTCACTTCTCAGCAAAGATTTAGCAACAACAAAGTTGCAACAGGACTTTGCCAATATTCATGCATAAATAAATGAAGGTACAGATATCAAAATAAATCAACCAAACACAGCTTGTGAATCTGGATTATTGATTGCTTTATATAGATTCTTTAACCCCCTCAGTCCTTTACTTGTCAATTACAGTTGCAATTGTCATTTAGAATTGTTCCCCTCATTGCTTACACTTTTTCTACACAGGCAACAGACCAGCTATGTTACTGCAGCAAAGCTGGTGCAGTGCAATCCTGTCTCCCTCTCAAATTAATGAAATCTTCTGGTTACAGTTGTTAAAAAAAGCCCCAACCCTTCATATATCATCTACACATTATAACTATCTTGCCCTTTAACTTATTGTACCATATTCTTCTCTACTTTAATGGTGGAGGAAGAAATTGCACAGTTTCTCAGAAGATATATGGAAATGCAATTCCTCGCAGTTAATAATGATGCTAATTATGGAAATTGATGACCATGCTTTTCCTTAGAAAGAAAAAAGAAAGAAAAAAAAGGACTGGCTTTTTCTTATCTACAAGACTTTTTCTCTTTATGGGTGTTGGTTGGAATGACTTTTGTCACCTCTTTTTCTACCAGAACCACATCTCACATCAAAGCACTTAAATATCTTTGAAATTCAGGATACTAGAGAAATTGAAATCCTGTTTCTCATACATAACCTATAAAAGTAGAATTATAAAAGTTTAGTTATGTTAGATACTGTATTATTGTCAGATTAAGCTGCTGCTAACAATATGCTAGCTGTTTGTCCATTTGACAATATGCTTTTTCTTCATTGCTTATCGTCCTGTGAAAAATGTGACAGCAGATTTGACAGTTATAATGTATAGCTTACTAGCTGCAAAATGGAAAAGCTGATCCGGACTTGAGGAAACCTTAATGGCTCTTTAATTTTTGAAAAAAACCCAAACAGATTGTAATGAATGATTGTAAAGAAACCTTTTCTCGAGGTTTAAAAGCTAATTTCTTTTAATGATGTGTCATTCAGGAGAATTAAGTATTGTGTATTCTTAGTTTTTGGAAACAACTTTCAACAAATAGAATGCATGTTAGTTTGTATGTGTTACCTGAAATACCCACATGCATATGTGCATGTGTCAAAATAACTCAGTACTATCGACATTACTGATAATTTGATGATAAGGTCATAGATCTTAGAATGATAGAATGTGTCAGGTTGGAAAGGCCCTTTAAAGGGCACCTAGTCCAACCCCCCCTGAAGTAAGCAGGGACACCTTTACCTAGGTCAGGTTACTCAGAGCTTCATCAAGCCTGACCTCGAATGCCTCCAGGGATGGGGCCTCCGCTACCTCTCTGGGCAACTTGTTCCAGTGTCTCACCAAGGGAAACCTATTTTGCAAGGCTACGGATACTTAGTTTTTTCCACATTACAGCAGTCATGTCCAAGATCTAACTTTTAAGTCTTTATTTTGGATTATATTTTAACAAATTAATGGAGTAAATTTGGTGAACAATGCAAATGGTGGGTGTGGTTTTTTGTGTTCCTTTGCTGCCCACAGCAAACTGAACTCAGATGTGTGTTGTGCTATGTACCTCTGAAACGGGACACCAAGGAGAATAAAAGCACTGAGCCAAATCTAAATTTACAGCCCCACTTACTGAACAATTTATAATACAAGTAAAATTCTGCTGGTTTATGTGTCATTTTGTGCATGGCTACAGTTGCTTCATCAGACAAATTCAGCTTTAAGTCTAATGTCATGTAAAGCCCACTGGCTAGTATGACACACACATATATACACTCTCACTACCACTGTGTATCATAGATGACTGTCCATATGCAGAATGGACGATATACAGGGACTAATAATCCCTGTGCTGGGCATGGCAGGCACAAGTGCTTGCCAGTGCAAAGGGTGAGTTAAAGGGGTGAGTCTGAAACCATTTTGGCCTCCAACAACTACATCTGTGCCCAGAGGAGCCAGTGATGTCTCAGTGATGTTCCGAGATTACTGTCAGGAGAAAATGTCAAGATTTGAAACTGGTTACACTGTAGGTTATAAACAAAACTGTAAAGCTAACATGGAGTTTATTAACTCTGCATGTTTTTTTAACCATTTGAAGGTTTACTTTTCAGAAATGTATAAGAAATATCGTAATGTAGGTCACATTTTTTGTGTGTATATTCATAACAATGATCAAATTTTGTAAGCTGTCATGGTATAGCCTACTTCAGAGAGTCACCACCTAACCCTTAAAATGTCAATGTTTAAGCTTTGTACAGTAATATTTCTTGTGAGTACCATTTCAATATCCATGACCAAGGTAAGAGTATTATAAACACTGCCAGAAATTTTCCTGCATCCTTCTGCCTAATAGCCAGGTATACAATGTTGTGTATAATAAACACATGCACTGTGAAAAAATCACCTTCCAAAATGAATTCAGAACTCCATTTAACAGCCTCAACCTATTAACAGTTTAGAGAAAGGGCAGCTTTTCATTATACTAAAGGCTCAATTGCCAAGAACACATCTTGACTGAAAAAGAAATGAATCCATTGTTATATCTTCTGATAAAGGAAAAATGGGTCAGATGTGAAGAGTTTCATACTTCACATTGTAGTGGAAGAGGATCATGCTGCTGCGTTGCCTTCCTCATGGACCAGGCAAGGTACACTGATCTCAGGACCCTTCCTTCACTGAATTGGTTATATACAGTAACTTAAAATGAAACTCTATGACTAAAAGTTTGAATTTAACTGGCCAACTGACTGACTAAAGATTTCAGAACTGATAATCATATCCACAATTTGAAAGACACTAAGGCAAAACAGTGAGGAGACAATGACGTAGTTGAAAGTGTCATTCCAAACTCAGGCTCAATGTTCTGGGGATATGAGCTTGCACAGAACTAAAAATCTAGGTGCTGTCTTCATCATGGTCCTTTTGTGAAGGGGTTAATTTGAAAATTCTTCTGTAGAATAACAATATATGCAATGTTATTAAAGAAAATTAATGCCCTTAAAAAGTTCTACTTGTAAAAGCGACGTGCAAATCCTCCAGTGGTCAAAGTTCAGAAAAGGAAGAAATTCCTTAGAGATTAATTTTAACGATTCAAAGTTGTTTGGGGTAAAGTCTGTGCATGAGGGGAACAAACTAAGATCATGACTACAATAAAGCACTTGCATGCATCGATAGTTTGCATTGATACAGTGTTCCTTAGTACTGACAAGGCTGCACTTTAAACTCTTGGGTGAAACTCCATCAAGCTAAACTAACTATAGATTCCAGCTTGGCTAGTGTAACACCAATGATTTCTTCCAATACTGTTATAGTAGTTAAAGACCATTTTCTTCATGTCTCTTGTACATACAGTTATGTTGGCAGTTGCTTGCTGTAAGCATAGCTTTAATTTACTTTGCGGATGACCTTTTATGGAAGGTCTGCAACATAGTCTTTAACATGATGTAAAAGCAGAAGACTTTTACAGCCCAGATCTCAGCACTGGTTAAGTATGTCTGCACTGGAGAAAGAAGTTTTATTTTTCTTACCCTTGTTTATGACATAGCAGCAGCTTGGACAATGACTTACAACTCAGCTGAGCGTGATGCACCGAAGAAGAGGTCCCAAACTTAGCAGTGTGCTAATATGACTTGAAAGGGACACAGGGATGTTTTTATAAAGTGCCTAAACACCTCTCACCAATTTGCGAGGCAAAAAGCAGCCTTTTATGCAAGGTATGGTGTTGCTAAAATGAATCAAACAGGAATAGTTTTCCTTGCAACTTCTGATTAGCAATGTAAGGCAACTACTGGATCCAGATATTCTGTGCTATGGTGTATTTGCCTTGGCAAATTGCCCTTGAAATGAACTCTCTGTTAACAGAAAGCTTGTGCTACAGCAACTGTTCTTCCTACTGCTCTCTGTGATTAGGGATTGCAGTTAGGACGAATGAGAAATGAAGCAATCAGGAAAGAGGATTAAAACTCTGTTTCAGACCTACTTTTGAGCAGGCTTAGTTTAGCATTTTTTCATCTGCACTGTACATATTCCATAGCAATTATGAAAACAGTATAATTTAAAAGTTAACATCTGCTTAGCTGGTAGCACCAGATAAATGCTCCCATTTGTAATGAACAGGGGAATTAGTTATTGCCCCAGTCAATAGCTATCGACTTGGTAGAGCACTTCTGGTTATTACAATCAAATCCTTTTTCGTTTCTGTTCAATTGTCAATGACACTGTAATGGAAGGTACTGCTTACAAACTGTTGCAGTATGCATTGGCAACTGGTAGAAGTTAATGACTAATGGTTACAAAGAGGAAAGCATGAGCTAAGAACAGCATTACATGTCTATTAATCAAAGTTACTGCATCTGATGTGCCGTTATAGGTTAGCGGAACTGTAATGCACACCAGATAAACAGTTGCTGATGCTACTAATCTGAGTTGTAACACAAACCACTTTTTAGTTGTGCTATCATAACATAAATAATTTGGTTAGGACAAGGTTCTGTCTGATTTTTACATCACACCTTTTAGTTAGAGGAAACTTCTGTCCTGTGTTGGCTTGCGCAATCCTAGATTCTACATGTAGAGAAATGCAAGGTAACTGTTCTGCTCCCAGCTGAAGCCGTGTTATTCTCTAAATTACACAGATGGGGCATATAAATGCAAGGCAAAATCCTAAAGATAACTGGCAAAAAAGAAGCATAGCAGAGTGTGTGTGTCCATTGCTCAGCCTGCCTCCTAGCTACTTCCCTGGAGCAGAGCAGTACTGTGCACCTTCATTCTTTACACTTTACATAACTCACACTTTGCATGCCTTAGGGCAAAGTCTGTTGATAACTCATGTGGTTTTTTCATTTTATAATTATGCTGTATAATCGTTTTATTTTTTTGAATCTGCCCGTTCCAAAAGTAATTTCTTTCAAACTTTCCTCTCGTATAACTGAGATGTATGTTTTTGTGGGACTGTGTGACTACAGCAGTAATGCATACTATTCTTATATTTCCTCTATGGAAACATTCCAAAACAGTAATAAAGTTTGTTGAGTCCTTAGAGAAAAGCAGAACTGCTAATGATCACTTCTTGACTTAAGGTTGTCTGTAATCAGTTTTCCTGTAGAACGGGAACAAATACTGTAATGTCGGAGCACTGATTTATCTGTTTGCTACTGTTTTCTTAATGCAATCTTCCTTTCTCTCTAGACTGATGATGAGACATTACAGAAAGAAAATTTATAAATGTGGCAAAGATTAAACAATCATGCCCTTGCCAAGCACATTATCCATACCTGGTCTGTGACATCTAATTGGATTTAAACAATGTTCGTAAATCACAGCCATGGGCCTTTTCCAGAACTACGACATACAGGTCTAGATCTGCCACATGGATCCTGGTCACACCTGTTACACCTGTTCATAAACTGCCCATGTTGTGAAGGTGAAGACTGGTGGAATTTAGTTGCTCTTACACAGCTCATTATGGAGCAAGCACATAAATGCAATTAAGATCCTACATATTTACACCTCTTGAGAAAGATCTCCAGTGTTACTCAGCCACTGTTAACCAATGTTCTTGCTTGCTGTCAACAGAGAAGTTACTGATGGGAGAGTAATGGAGGAGACTAAGCCATATGTTTCCAGAAGTCTACCACATAATGGCTTTTGTTAGTCAAGTAATCAGACATCCCTAAATAATAATTAATTTATCCTTGCAATACTGTCTGAAGAAAAAAGAAAGATCCTCTTTATCTTAATTTAGAAACACAGAGAAACAGATCTGAACAAGGTCATCCCATAAACCTAGTGAAGTTCCATTCCAATGACATGAGTTCAGGAACTATATTTTCCTTTTTGTTCTAGTACACTGTGTTTTCTAAACATACCTTTTGATATTGAAACAAGGTGAAAACTGGAAACATTCCTTAGATATTTATTATAACTGGGAAGGTAAGAAGACATCACTGTTCTATACAACACTTGATCTTTAGAAGAAAAATAGAAGTACTGCAGATCTGGAAACACCATGGCTCACTTGAGGCAATGCTTATGAGAAGAGTAGACCTTAAGTTTTTTGCAAGTCATTGCTGCAAAATGTTGGCATTAAAGAAATCACACGCATGTAAATTAATACTTAAATGATAACTAGATATTTCAGAAGAGGCCATGATCCTCCTAAAAATGCTAGATTTCAGAAGTAAGGGATAGCTCTTGACAGCTGCAACAGGTATAAAGAGTAAGACATTTCATAGATTATTCTAGAATTTTAGTGAATAATTTGCAAGTGTATGGTAAGTTTAAAAGAATTTACATTTTATTTCTTTAAATATGGAAATTTATTTCCTCTGGTACTAAAATCAGTAAACCACAATCAAATAAATAATGAGTGCTTGTGGGAAGAGAAGAATGTAGCTACTACCTTACAAGATGATTTGACTTTATTGTCAACTCAAATACTTTTATGGTTTTCTCTATTGTATTCCACTTACCTATAAGCAAACTCTATATTCTATTTCATAGGAACTTGTAAAGGCTTCATTTGTATGATGAGGAGTTTTATTAAAAAGTAAGAAGAAAGCATTTCTAATTGAAAACAGATAGGCTAAGCGTTTCTTATTATGATCCCAAAGTCTTCAGTATCTACTAACCCTTTCTGATTTGTATAATTTCTGGGAATTGCAATCCATGTTGAATATAGAAATAATGCTTCATTTTTATATTAAGAGACACAGAATGGGAAAAACAACATAAAAACTATTAATAGTAACTTACTTTTTGTAACAACTCCTTCAAGGCGAATTATATTTGGGTGATCAAACTGTCCCATGATACTAGCCTCTCTCAGGAAATCTCTTCTCTGCCTGTCCACATAGCCGCCTTTTAGAGTTTTTATTGCAACAGGTATCTCTCTTTTTCCTGGTGTCTTTAGACGTCCACTGCATACTTCTCCAAACTCACCTTAAATAGAGAAAACATTTGTTAGATCACTGGCAGAACCTGAAATACAGTTGGTATTTCCAAACTGAAACACCTGATTTTTCAAAATAACCTTCAACGGGTGAATTAAAATTTGTCTTTTTAATAGTTCAGAGTACGTATTTGCAGTTGTCAGTGAAAAAAGAATGCAAAGACATTCAAGAAACTCACACAACCCATAGGACAGTATCCCTGTCAGTGAGAAATAATAGATGGTGTATTCAAGTTCCCAAGTTCCATCACATTCCTGAAAGCAAACTATTCATCATTACTTCACAGCAAATAACCCCCTTTCCTTTGAGTCACACCATGAGATCATGGGGATGTCTACTTTCACTGTAACAGCTAAGAAATATCTGCCCTCCACAGTGCAGTTCATCTTGCTTTTCTGATACTTTGAGGCTGAATGTTGATATCAGTATGTTTGTGGTGCAACTGAAGCATTCTATGATGAAGGAATGTATCAGCACTTAGTTTCTAATTCTGACAAAGTAACTTTCTAATTATAGCAATATATATCTATAGGGGTGTTGTGCACCAAGACCTATATGAAAAGAAATGCCAGAGAAAATCGGAATATCTGACTATCCTCCAGTTCTGGAAAGCATTTAAAATGTACTTAATGATACTATGCTCCAGAAAAGTACCTGCACATTGTTTATTTAAATGGATTTACACACCTACTTCAAATTAATCCCATATTTCACTGGACAGCCAGCCAAAGGCCCACAGTTTCAGCAAATCAGGACTGAGTTGCATAACAAGAAGAATCTCTAAGGTTGCTTCACCTGATATTTTCCTATGTATGTAAGGGCCTTTGAAGAATGCATGTCTCCTCACATCCCCTTTACACATTTACTAATGACGTTTGTATGGAAATCACAACTTTCCTTTGATCTTGAAGCCACTCCGAAGTTATTTAAAGCTCCCACCAATATAGCCCAGATGACTGTAGGTTAGTTTTTAATGAGTCACAATTCAGTAAATCAGAATCAAGGTTCACAAAAATGTTTAAAAGGAATTCTCAGTGCAGGGTACTTCCAAGCAAAACTAAATTCTCTACCCCACTCATTTTGGAATCAGAGTTGCTGAAAAACAACAAAAAAATGAGTCGTAAACAGATATATATTCAATTGGAGGAAATAATTTGTTACTCCCTCCACTGAGTTCTGTCTGAATGAGTTTTCTTTATACTTTAAGGACAGAACAATAGAAAACAAAGTAAAAGAACAGTGTGTCTTCACATATGAACTGAATCTATAAAAGAGAGGCCTGAAAGACAGAAGCATCACTTCAGAAAATTGTAACTCCCATATGTTATAGGATTAGAATGGATATTGTCATACAGCTTTTATTTTATTAGGTTCTGTCACTTCCACTAAAATAAAGCAAGGTTTTATTATCCAATAAGATTCAGGAAGAGTGGAGGGATTAAAAAAACAATTTCATAGCTTGTCTCTCACTTCAAACCAGAGACAGCAAGTGCAAGAGTACAATTAACAGATGCTGAACATAACCTCTGAATAAATCAGCAGCTTCTTGAGCAGCTAACAAAAACCAACTGTCCTAGGTCTTCTTTCTAACAAAACACACTATTTTTTTTCATTTTTACTTAATTAAAAAAAAAGAAATCAATCAAAGCATGTGCTTCCCTGAAGATGTGTCCATATGTGTGAAAATATATGTCACCAAACTAATGTTCTGTGAAACTTGTTACAAAAGAGGAAGTTGGCTTGGGACTTTCCAGTATGATTTTGCCCCTTTAGCTCTTAGAAAAAAAGTTTGTTTTCCTGGCTACTAACACTGAAAAAGTAGTAGCTAATTTGGTATTTCATCTATGAAGACTTCTCCTTGTCCCATTTCTTTTCTCTTTTTTTTTGATGGATAATTTGTACAGGTAGAAAGAAATTTCACTCACTTGAGATATTGAGATTTATAAACCAGTGAACGTAATGACCAAGAGAAATTTTTTAATGATGTGTTGACAAAAAGACTGTATGTGATTATCAGTTCACAGAAGAGATAGCTACTACATTTAGAAACCTAAAGTATGTATAAAAAGACTAAATGGAGATCAGTATCATTTAAAACACTGACCTATTTACATTGAGAAAGCATTTGACAAGGTTTCATACCAGAATATTTTTCTACACTTTTGTTAAGATAAAGAATTTTGCATGTTTTTTAAGTCAAAGGGGAATATGTTCAACAAAAGAGACTTTTAAAATCTAAGAATCTTCTAAGTCTCATTGCTCAAGTTTGAAGATAAACAAGACAAATGTTGACCCTGGAGCAGTAAAGGTTCATGACTGCATGTGTAATAAGTAGAAGCTAAGAGCCAGATGTCAATGGAGCTGACATCTTTCTTTGCTTCGGGGAAAAAGCTGCTGATAACTATAGAGAATAATAGAGTTCATTGCTCAGTTTTAATAATGTGTTAATGATTATTAAACACTGGTTTAATGATATAAACCTCACATGCTAATTCAGCAGTCTAGAAACTTGCCCTATGCAAACCACACATCCCTTTTCTCATCCAGTCATAACATATGTGTTATCAAAAATGAAACAGGAATAGTTAGCCACTTAAAAGTCTGATATGCAGTCTGGTATTACTACATGGGATCAAAACAAGTATCTTACAACACAGCTGCTGTTGAGAGAACTGAAAGGTCACAGAACCAAATACAGCTAATTTCTCCCAGTTTTAGTCATTAGATCTGTGGGAGAACTAGCAGAAGATTTAGACTATAAAAAGAATATAGTCTACTCTCTGTGAAAAACTGAAAAGTTGGCTTCTTCCTTGAAGAGCAAGGAAGATAAGAGGGTAATTGTAAGTACTAGGACAGACTTCACGAAGTATGTTTGGGAATTCATAGAATCATAGAACATACTGAGTTGGAAAGGACCCATAAGGAATACTGAGTCCTATCCTGGCTCCACAGAGGACCAGACAAGTCAGAGCACAGGACCAAGCGTGTCGTCCAGATGCTTTTTGAGCTCAGCCAAGCTTGGTGCTGGGACTACTTCCCTGGGGAGCCTGTTCCAGTACCTGACCACCCTTTCAATAAAGAACCTCTTCCTAATATCCAAATTAAACCTCCTCTGTCGCAGCTTCATACCGATCCCTCAGCTTCTATCACTGGTCACCACAGAGAGGAGATCGGCACCTGCCCCTTCGCTCCCCTCTGTAAGGAAGCCATAGACCACAATGAGGTCTCCCCTCAGTCTCCTCTTCTCCAGGCTGAACAAACCAAGGGTCTTCAGCCTCTAATTCCTTCCATGAACAGGTGCTGAAGCCTTAAACCGAAGAGCAAGAAGTGCTGGGGAAGAAAAATGTGTCATGGACAGGACAAAACCAAACAGTACAATGTGAGTAGGTACAACAAGCTCAATATAAAGAGTGCCTGAAAGGGACCATATGAAGAAAATCTATAGCAATGAATAGATGGCACATTATGGGAACCAGAAAAAAGTAACCACATGGTCTTTGTCATGAAACAACAAGAGAACTCATGGAATATTTAATGCTAGTGATAAAAAAACCCAGCAAACCTCAGCCAAGAGTTCTGAATCCAAGAATATAATGAAATTAAACAATAGTATAACTTTGTCGTATGTAGTGGATATAATAAAAGGGAATGGACTAATCATTTGCATCATTTCAAGTGTAACTAGAATCTGAACTTCATTAATACCTTTTTTTGATTGATGTTATCATGAGAAATGGTAACCATGAGAAATAAGCACTTAAAAATAGGTTGTTTTGCCTTTGGTATTGTAATCTGCTTGCTATTATGAATATTTGATCAAAGTGCAATTTTCATTTTGGTTGAAAACTGTTTCCCCAACTGCCTTTAACCTCCGATTTGATCCAAGACATCCACAGAAGTTTTTCAAAGACTAAGAAAAGAGACCATTAACAGCTATTAACCTAGATAACCTTTGATTCAATCAAAAGGGCTACAAAACAGTATTTTTTTTCTCAGATGAACCAGATGTAAGGTAGGAGATGATGGGAAGCCACTCAGGGGAAGTAACCTGACTACATAGCCATCTTGAATATGGATTTATGTGCAGATATTGTTACATTAATGCAGATCTCATGCACGCAGATATTGTTACTTTAATGCAGATCTCTTGCGTCTACACATGGAGTAATTGAAGCATGAATAATTTAGAAAGGACTTTGCAAAGTCTCTTTTTGACTTGCTTTATTTGCACCAAAGCACCAGAAGGAAGGATAGCATTTCAGAGAGCTTGCAGATGTAGTGGAACACCAAAAGCGTGCCAGAGGGGAAGACTGGGAGAGCTGAGATCAAAGTTTCCAATTAGCTGGCTCCGTAGAAGAGAGTGGCTGCATTCAAAAACGTTAGCTCAGTAAACGTCCACCAGTAATCATCTCAAAGTAATCTTTCGAGCTCAGCAACATTGCTTAACTTGTTGCTGCTTTGCATCTGCTATGAGTATCTGCCTAATGCTAGGAACTTGCAAAAGGAATGTTTATTAAATCTACATCTGAATGTATAGACATCCTTTTCTTATTTTGGCCATGATGTCTGTCTTTGTTGCAGGCCAAGTGTCATCTTGGTCTTTGTAACTACTAAAGGCTATTTTCCACAGCCTGTTGTTACTGGTGGAAGCTCTTGCTACTTCTTCAATTTTACCATTTGTTGGCACATTCCCTGAACCTCTTTTAAATATTTGAGGGGCAAACATCATTATGTGGAGCAGTCAGTGTGTAAGCAACAATTTTAGATTCTAGCTCTTTTTTTTATGACCCATAGTACTACCTTTACATTCCTAGGCCTTGGCACCAAAGGAACAGACACTGTTGTTATTAACATGTCTAATAACTGCTTGCAGAGAAATCCCAACGTCTTGTGCAGCATTCAGATGTACCTGTACAACAGATGGCAAGTATGTAAATACACTCAGGTGCTCTTAGATTTTGCACTTCTAAGCAGACACTGAAACACAGAACAAAAATAATAAATATGAAGTCTTTGTTTTTCAAGTCTGTAATGTATGTGTATCTGAGGTACGTGGAGTGGTTAGGAGATTTTAACTTTTAACAGTGGATTCAGAAATGAGACAATCAGTAGCTTTAGTTGAAAATACTGCTTCTGATTGGATTGTATCATCCTCAGATAGTTGCAAGAGGTTACTCCACAGCAAATAATATAATGTACATTTATAATTATAATTACTAAATACTTCAAAACATAACTTGGGTACACACTTGGGCAAGCTGAAAATAAGTTAGAAAAAATACTTGTGTTGAATGTGAAAGCCATCCACACCGCAACTAGTCTATTGTCAAGAGTTTTTTTGTATGACTTCTTCCATTGAAAAAGCAAATTTGAAGCTGCTTTCAGGAAATGACCAGAAATGCTAGGAAAAAAGTTTCAAATCTTTTCTATGTTCCACTTTGACATTTTCAAAATGAAAACTTTCAGTTCTTGAATGGAAATAATTTTTGTTTTGAAAAGCTCTCAGAAATTCAAAATGAAAATCATTAATCAAAATAAGAAGTTCAAGCAAAAAAATTTAAGACATGGATCTATTAATGCACATCTTAAAAGATGTTAATGTTTCATTTTGCAACAGATTTTAATTTTTGTTTCACTTAGGTGAAAATTCTAAACATATTTAAAAAATAATTCACCTATGGTAAGAAATGTGTTTTAATCTGTTTGCAAAATTTAATACAGAATTAGAGACAAGGCATAAAGAAAGCTTTAGGACTGTTGTGAATTATAATGATATGTTATATCCCCCAGCAGCTATCGAAGAACTCTGTGAGAATTTGTATTCTCTGTGTGTCAAGCATGGCATTTAACCTGTACCTTGCCTGCATGGAAATGGGTTTAAATTTCATTGCAACCAGTTTGCAAGTCCAGGAGGAAAGGCAAATATCTTTGGAAATGGCAGATTACCCAAGTAATTTTAGAAGATAAAAAGTATATGAACATAAACTATGTCAAAGCGGGTAAAACCTCACTCTCACGCACAGAAGAAAATGGGGAGCGAAGCTGAGTAAAGAATTTTCATAAATGAATTAAGTTGAGAATAAGGACACAAGTTTCATTGGAACAAAAATCAATAAACTCAATCCTTGCCTGTCATAGTAAACTCCTTTTAAATCAGTAGTCCAACCAGTGCTGAAAGTAGCTCAATATGCTTTATAATCTAAGGCATGAATATCTATAGCATGTCTGAGGGAAAGGAAGAAATAAAAAGAAATCAGATAGAATGTTTTCTGCAGAAGTCATTCCTCTGGGGCCCCTCTCAAGCTCATAATTCCAATGGTGCACAGTGCCAGCTATACATTATCTAGCCTAAGCAATCAGGTAAACTCTAAAATACTCCTGTGATATGGACTTCAGCGTGAAACAGAATTTTCTTTCTTACTTTCAGGTCGATACTTTCTCTCCCCTGTTTGTTAACAGGCCAGGTTTTATTTCTGTTGTTTTATTTGCATTACATTTCCTAGTGCATAAAACCCTTTTTAGCAACACTGGAGACATTGCTATTGCTATCAGTGTAGTAACGTATCATTAAATGAGGGATCTCAACTGAAAAATATCTCTCCTTTCTTGAGTGACTAAGATATATGAAATAGAGATAAAAAATGCACTTCGGAGTGCATTGTGGCTTCTGATAGTAATTTTCCTGACAATACTTACTAGCATGAGTTCTTTGGAGGCCTTGCTATAAGAAAATTATTATTTTTTTCCTCTGTCCCGCTTCCACAAGATATAACTCTGATTTTTGCAATCTGTTAAGAATTATTTTAAGGTTTTCTTCATGGCATTAAAGTTAGAGAAAGTAAATAAGGTAAAAAAAAAAAAAAAAGCATTTGTATGTTAGCTTTTACTTCATAAGTAATAAACCAGTATTGCTGAAGAAAGTCCAAAATGGGTATTGCAGTATTGAACATACTAATCATTGCTACTAAAATAAAATTACAGTGATGTGAATCCAAAACATCTGTGTAGTCAGTATTACAAATACCTTTAAGACAGCAACTTACAAATTTCAGTCACTCTTAATATTTAAAGACAGAGAGAAATATCCAATTTATGTACAATGACAACAGCTATAGTGTGAATGTCTTTCACAGGAGGAAATGAAAGTTTAGAACTGGAATTAGAGCTCAGGATTCTGTTTGTATGTTAATCAAACTTTCTGACACAGACTCTTAGCTCTCCCACCTTTCCTTTCAGTCAGGGCTGAGAAATGATTAATGCTCCCCAGCTACTGACAGCATGTGGCTAACAACACAGAGGATGTAATGCACCATAGGAAATTCAGATTCTCCCTGTCAGTTTGGTTTTTTACTTTAATTTTTTTTTAACTGTGAGAAATGTTGGTTGGCCTTCTGAATGACACGTTGGTCACAAGCCATATACTGAGATCCACTAGTTAGGTAACTTCCTAAGGCCCTTTTCTAGCCTTGTCTAACTCTTCAGTAAACTACAACTGGCTAAAACAGAGAGCAAACAATGTCAGGACCTGGTCAATAATGACATGCTATCTGCCCTAGAGAGTCAGAACACAAGTTACAAGAAATGGTTTTACAAGACTGATCTTTTCAAGTGTTTCACTTATGCTGTGTTAACCACAGAAGTGTGTTTTCTGTCAGTGCTGAGCTGCCACCAGGACCGCTAGTGGACTCCAGACAGCAGCCACTAATCTTTAACCCTGCAAAGGCTTTGCAAAAGTGAATGTGTGAGAGCACATGCACAGCACGTTCCTCAGTAGCAAAACCTGACAATTAAACCAAAGTAAAGGCAAGGGGGTAACAATGCACAGAACAGACATGCCTATAAACAGATATCATCAGCAAAGGGCAAGATCCCTGAAAACACAAGGGACATGTTGTCTCCCTTAGAAAAAAAAAAGGCAATATGCATGGGGGATTAGTGAGCTTCTGAAACTATTTTTCCAACAGCTGTGAAATGGCCTGCATCCTCAACGAAGTGTTCCCAACTGAAGGTAAACACCCCATAGACAAAAACAGGGTTTAAACCAATAGTTGAGATGTAATTCCTCTCTGTCCCCATCACACATTTGGACAAACACGTAGTTTTCCCCTTCACCTGTTTCCTAGCTCCACACCACCTTTCATAAACCTTCTCATCAGAGCTTCCCCTTTCCCACTTCTGCCAATGATCTTTCTCCACATAGCTACAGGAAAGTCTGTCGTAAGCCAGACTCTCCTTCTCCTCTTGTAGTCCTCCTACTTTCCATTCAAGAATATGTTTTTGCTCAGTCTTCTATATTCTGATCTTATCTCCCCTTAGAAAGGGATTCTGATCTAATTTACCCCACTCGGTGACAGAGAATGCAGTGACACCAACTATGGCAAATGCTGTGACAGTGTTCTGAGTACATATGAAACAAACAAACAAACACACACCCCACCCCACCCTCACCCCTCAATTGGAAGAGCCTTAAAAAAGACCGAGATAAACCTACCACTTTGGACAAATCTGCCTCTCAAGAGCTCCTTATATGAATATACCCACATTTGGAACATCAGCCAAATACAAAACCTCCTGTACACCATACCTGAGAGTGAACTGGTGCTATCAGAGAAATCGGCTCACATTTTCTACTTTACTCGACCACCTGCATTATCCTGGTGACTTGAGAAAAGCAGCTTATCCATGCCCAGACATTTTTTAAAGTGGGTGTACTTTTACCTGCCCCAATAACTCTCTCAATACGAATTCTTGAAGGATCTATCTCCTTTGCAAACTCATGGACAGCAAGAGATGGGTCTTCATACGTGTCTGGATCAATATATGTTTTGACTCCTGGGAAACGTACTGCAAAAAAGAGAGAACATTAGGAATCAGACATTCTTGACATCCAGACACCCTAACAATATCACTGGGGTTTTTTTTTGGGGGGGG
>VZTU01024173.1:202486-227575 GCA_013400835.1 Zapornia atra
GATTGCTAATGTTTGCTACTGATGTCACAAAAACCAACTGTAGAACGCATGAGTTTCCCTATTTGCTGGCAGCACAAGGGCCTTCAAAGATACATCAGGCACAGATTTAAGCATTTCCTCTTACCCTTCAAGCTGCTTTTTAGGTGAGGTTTCTGAGACATTAAAGAGCTGGTTGTTACACCTCCCAGACAGAGAATAAGCCTCTGCCAACATAACACTAGCAAAAGCATTCAAAAGTACTGTCTGAAACTGTGAGCAAGATCCTACTGGACCCTGCTCAAATCTCCGGAGATGTTCTGGGTGACTGAAAGCATTGATTCTTCCTTAGGGTTGCTGCAGTGCATTGTTACATCAAACATCCTTTCAGGTTGCAATGATAACCAATAAACAGTGTTAGAGTAAAGAACAGAGGGGCATTAGGTTCTCTGAATGTTATTTATACTTCCAGTTATTGTCATGTTTGCTAGCTACACAGGGCTCAGCGTTTATCCTGTCCCACAGGAAGAGTCAAAGGCCTTTAGAAAACGCAGTCGTTGGTATTCAACTGATAAGACAGTGTCAAACTCTCATGCTGTCCCAGCTGAACACAAGCATCTCCTGAGGTACAGCATTTCAAGCAGGAAAATTAAGAGGCAAATTAAATTTTTTCAGAAACTTCTTAGGAAAAAAGGACAGCCCTAGCTAGGTTTTAAGGAAATGCTATTTTGGGTGAGATATTTTAAATTGTAAGCATATCCTCTGCAAATGCTACTTAGCATTATAGTCTTAAGAGACTCCTTGGAATCTCTGCACTTAGCTCACATCCTTAAGGAATCCTACAGCTGTTAAAATCTGGACAGTGCAGCAACGCAAAACAGAAACTAGGAGCTCTGAGCTGGTCACTTGAAAGGGTGTCTACAGACACACCAAGTGAGGGCTGAAAGATGGGGGAAAAGCAGATCGTGAAGACTAAAAGTGATTACTGCCAAAGCAGTTTATATTCCCCTTTGCTGCTCCTTGGGCAATTTAGGCAATCTGTCCTTTACTTTGAAAACAGCGTTTTCTAATTCACTCCTTTCACTTAGAGGCAGATAGCTGAACATTCCTCTTGCCAAACAGGTCCAATCTTTGAGAGTCTTTTCTCTGAGGATGGGTCCTGGAGGACTGTACTGCTTTGTTCTCTTCGATCAGCTTGAACAACCCGAGAGCCAGGTGCAAGATGAGAACAAAAATATCCATTTACAAGGCCTCGATAATTTCTGTCTGCTTCCTTGGAGACAGCCATGGTAATAGTGGTTTGGTGCCAGATTGCTCTGGCAGACTCCAGCAAACCATCATTTTCTGGCATGGCTAATATCCCTCATGTTCTTGAGTACGGCATGTCCAAGAACTTAAGTTGTTTCTCTTGGACTAGCTGGATGGGGATTTTTTAGGCTGCTGCAACATGGTGATTAAGTTCTGGAAAACTTTCAATTCATTAAGAGAAGTTGATGTAGATAATGCATCAACTTATCAGGATTGGAGGAGGGTACTGCAGCTGGGTCCAGAGAACTGCTTTCAAAAGAATTAAGTACCTCCTGGCCTTCCTCCTCTTATCACTTAGTAGCTGAGCCTAAAGTAGCTCATTATATGATAAGCCTAAATGCATTAGCTGAAGAACACATGTTAAGGATATATGAATGTGGCTGGGCTTCATAAAGTAGTCTGCAGCAGCCATTTGGACCACTGCCCATAGAATACACACACCATACAGAAATGAGGAGGCATCATGGGATGTCGTATGATCGGCAAGATTATGGACACCTTTCTAACTCCCTTCAAAGAGTTTTATTTCCTCAAATCTTCTTTTGCCTCACACCAAGATCAAGAGGAAGGATGAACAGGAGCTAAGTTTTCTTTTGCACACAGCAGAAACATAGGATGTAAAGCATGGACATGAAAAATCTGTGAACAGGCGATGCTAACCAGTGCAGCAGCACTTGGAAACCAAGCAGGAGAGGAATTTTTTTAACAGCTTCAGCCAGTCTAGGAGAGGTCTTCCTTGCACTGGTCCCAGCAGAGCAGCCCCATATCTGTTTCATTGAAATGCTGGATACCAAATCTATAGGTAGCCAGCAGTCAGATAGACTGCTGCTAGCATGAAGGTGGCACTTCCTCACAGCGGCGCTGAGTGCTCAGTATAAAGGAGGGAGTATTGTTGGAGTATTGTTAGCTTCTGGGGTAAATCACAGTAATTCCTCTTTATCCTTGGTTCTGTGGAGCACATACACATACACAGAATTGCCCCCTCAAGTATGATGCTGAAATAACTGCAAATGAATGAGAAGCCTCTGAGATGAAGCTTTGTGTCAACATGACATACAGTCACCATTTACCCTGACATGAAAGGTACTGAGTGAGGCCTTTTCTCAAGTTTGCTCACAGTCTCAGAGGCATATATCAAACTCTCAGAAAGGTTTTTGTCTTTTTTTTCTGACTATATCTGGAAACAAATGACAAACGAATCTTCCTAGGAAGTATCCTTCATGTGGAAATGTGCCCTTTTCCTTGACAGAAAGAGCCACTTGCCTGGATATAGTGGTGTCACCCCAAAAAAAAAATAAAAATATTTGCTTTTGGTGACTTGACTTCTGCTTTGATCACAGCATTTCCAAGGATGTCATCAAAAAGGAAAAAAAGAGTAAAATTAAATAATAGTCTTGGAAGAAATAAAAACTTTAAATAGCTACTCTAACATAAAGCAGTGAGGCTAGGAATTTAAACCAAGCAGCAAAACTAAACTAAATAAACTACTATATTGCCCATGAGAGATTGTCAGGATTCTCTCTCTGTACTGATAAGTGAGCAGGAACACAAGGGAAGGCAACCCATTCCACTTTTTACTCCTGGGGTGGCTGGAAGTGTAGATCCATAAAGCCAAAGAGAATTGGATACAGTTAATGCACATAGTCACCAAGAGTGGAATTCTGAGGCAGAAATTCAGTGTGGTCCAGACCAGTTGAGAGTTCAATGATATATATCTAAAAAACTGATAAATATTAATAGAATAACAAAACCCCTTATTAACTAACTAGAGTGAATTCAGTGAAATTATCCAAGAGGATGCACAAATAAAAATAATCGCCCTTGATTCTGCAGACAATAAGGAACTATTCAAATAGTCAGATTAAAATATCAAGTGCAAAAGCTGTACAGAAAACAGTGATAATTCATCATTTAAGACATAATATAGATATTATGTAACACACTGTCGATCTACTCACAATCTCCATTTTGCAAATGAGCCCGTCTTTTCTCTTCAGATTTCATTTTGGCCTTTATGTACCACTGGCATCTTTTAAGAAAAACAAGTGAGGTTTTAATTAAAATAATTGCATGCATAAAAGTACATTAAGTTTTATCTGCACTTTTATGAAAGCCAAAATCTTTGCATTTGGAAGATGTATTTAGTTGCGAATCTAGAGAGAGAAATACAAGTAAAAATAAATCATGCTTGAATGATTAGCATGAAAATGGCTACTTAAGTTCAAATTTGAAGTAATATTTTATTTCCAAGTTTGACTCCTCCAAAGAATTCTGATACTTCAAGAAATAATTACTTTCTTGCATTCTTTTTTACATACACTGGATTGTGCTGACTACACCTTAACCTAATAACTTTCATAATCAGTGGGTCAAAAAATCTCACCTTTTCTTTGTGAGATAACAGTTTCTATGACTTTACAATGTTTTGTTAAAAAAGGAAATTTTTCTTCATGTAAGGACCACTTTTTAAAAAAAATTAGTAGCTCTGTGCAGTCTGAGTCAGATACTGATTTATAATTTATTTTAGAGATAGCAGCTATCATATAGGATAAACACCACATAGCCTTCTATATGAATGCGACGATTTAGCATATGCCTGTATGATTGCTATAAAGTTGCAAATCTCTGGCAAACAACACAAAGCTCTCTGTATGTTCACAAAGTGTTAGCAACCTTACCTGACAATGCAAGGGTATATTGGAGGAAAGTGCCCCAAGGCAAGCTTTCAGATTCCCTGCAATGAAGCCTCCCCCAGCCTGAATGCTGCCCACGTGCGGGACCATTAATGCTGACGTAGAGGGCCACGTGATAGGAGCAACTATTTCAGTCAAGAAAACCCACATTTGCTTTTGGTCTCCAAGTTCTTTTGCACTAACTGAACAGTCTAAGAAGCGTGATTTAGAGGGAAATCTTTTGGTCTAAGGGCTAGGCCAAGGGCTGTTGGGGCACTGACTGTGATGGAGAACAGCAGTGTGTGTGGACATGTGCTTTGGTGTACAGACGTTCAGTTCCAAGACCGGGTTGAAAAAAAAGACTGGCCTCTGTATGCTCATTATTAGCCTTGTAAAATAAAATAAGTCATAAATATAGATAGCATATCTAGTAACATGCTAACAGCCAATATATGAGAAATATGTGAACACACCCACCTCAGAAACAGAGAAACAAGCAGGATCACTCACAAATTCTTTCATTGCTACAGAGGTGATGATGAACACTCAAAGGGCAGAAACTTCTGAATCTAGCATAAGTGCCTGTGACTTGTAAGGCACTTGTTTTCATGGTTATGTCCCCTTCTGGAGGGAAACAGCAAGCCATGGATCCTCAGCTTCTGTGGAAATCTTTAGACCACACACTAGTTACTGGGACCACTTTTAGGGACATTTTTAGGACCCAAACAACCGTTCTGTAGGGCCAAGAACACTGAACACAAGCTGTTACGCTTGAAGTGTCTGTCCAAGGGAATGGTTAAAGAAGGAAGGCTTTAACCCTGCCCAATCCTCTTGAGTATGCATATGGCCCCTAAGTTTGACTACAGAAGCCAGTGAGTAATCACCAGCAGAGGAGTCTTCCAGCTTCAGCTCCCCATTCCCTATTAGTGTTGGCTACAGAACAATCGGAGAGGAATAATTTCTGTAATGATGAGAATAAATCACACTGAGCTTTAACACGGCATTTCCTGGAATTTAGCCAAGACCCCCGTTTCACTGCATATCCTGCGCCTCGAAGTCACTGTTGCTTTCATTTTTCTATCTGCAATTGACAGCCGTGCTTCCTGCTTGCTCTTGGTGGATAATCATTCAGCGGAGTGCAGAGGCAGGTGCTCATTTAACCCAGCCTCTCCACTATGAATAGACTCATCAGCAGCCCTGTGACCTGACAGCTCATCAAATTGCTAATTCTAAACAGTGAAGCAGAGCACATCTGTAGGGTACCAATCCCATTTTTCATGCAGAAATTTGCCTCAGTCCTAGAGTAAATTGAGTATTTATTCAAAATTTTCTTGCTCTGTCTTCTGTGGAATACACTTTTATCACTGCATTTAAGCAGCACTTGAAAATGAATACATATCTTACATAATTGAAATGGTCCCATTGAGTAAGATGTTAGAAAGCTAAGGGAATCTCTGATATCCTTAACATTAGCAAACAGGAGAAATAAACTCAGAAAGAAACCAATTGCTGTATTTTTTTTCTCATTCCTGAGTTTAGTGAGTTTTTTTCTAAAGGAAGTATTTGAGTTATATTTCAGGATTCCATGTAAGGATTTCACACAATCATTTTCTCTGAAAGTTTGGTTTTGTCTGAATAATTCCTCTCTCTTCTGAAAGATCCTACTGCTTGTCAGTGTTTGTAGTAATCATAGGAACATTTACTTAGCTTTTTAGATTATCTAAGGTCACAGTATGTTCCAGTGTTAACTGCTCCTATTAACTTCAACAGAACGGTAAACTTAACTGCTTTTATTTAGTGGCGGGAGCATTAATTCATGCAATGGTAGCCACTCTAGTGCTGTATTTGCTTGCTGGGGTCTGCAAATGAAAACTACAGCCTATGCTGACAGGACTTTCCAAATTAGAGGTAATGCTATACCAACAAAACAGAAACTTAATTGCAAATCTGAAAGCACAGCACCATCTATTTATAACTGCCCAGTCTGTAATGACCATTATCACATTCAGAAGAGTCAGTGTAACATCTTTTCTCTAAGTATAAACACAGGCTCTAAACCAGGACAGGAATAGTGCAGAATCCTATCCCAACTGTTCGCAGTCCAGGTGAGAAGGAAACTCCACAGAGAATCCTCACAAGGAAGCTCCTCTACAGTCTGTTTTATCTGTCTGAAGAAGGGAGATGGGAAAAGGGTAGAAAGGAGCCAGAGCCCACACAGCCCCCTGCAGAGCTTACTGCAGGAGCTACGAGCCCAACTCCTTTGCTCGAAGGCCCATATGTCTGCAGCGTATCCGTCTGGTTTCAGGCTTCCTTGATGTCTGATGTCTCACAGAGGGGACAAAGACGTCGTATCTTTGTCCTTTTAAATTCTGCTTTGCTTCCTGATGGAAGCAGGTGAAGTCATGAAACCACATAGGAAACATGCAGGAGGCTCAGTGAAAAAGGAAACAAGGCACCATGGAAGCAGCAATGCCTGTGGGAAGCAGCTCCAGCAAGGACTGATGTTCTGACCGCTACATGCATTTTGTAGCAAGTCCAGTTAGAATTTGTGAATTCCCTTAAAACTTTCAGTGTGTAATTGAGCATGGCACCTGGCCATTCAAATAAAAAAACCCTTTTTCATCAATAAAAAAGACAGGGACCTCCTGGAGAGAGTCCAGAGAAGGGCTACAAAGATGATTAAAGGCCTGGAACATCTCCCGTATGAGGACAGGCTGAGTGAGCTGGGACTGTTCAGTCTAGAGAAAAGAAGACTTAGGGGGGACCTAATTAATGTTTATAAATATCTTAGGCATGGGATGTAGGGGGAATTGGCCAGCCCCTTTTCAGTGGTCTGTGGGGACAGGACTAGGGGCAATGGCCTCAAGTTGGAGCACAGGAAGTTCCACACCAACATGTGGAAGAACTTTTTCACAGTGAGGGTGACAGAGCCCTGGCACAGGCTGCCCACAGGGGTGTGGAGTCTCCTTCTCTGGAGATATTCAAGACCTGTCTGGATGCCTCCCTGTGTGACCTGTCCTAGGGAACCTGCTTTGGCAGGGGGGTTGGACCCGATGATCTCTCGAGGTCCCTTCCAACCCCTACGATTCTGTGATTCTGTGAATTTGCATAATGTCATTATTTGACCCTGATCAACACATCAACTGAAGGTAGACAATCAGCATGTACTCAAACAATTGTAGGTGAAAGAGTCAGGGCAGTTATAAAAAATAATCGTTGTCCAGACTGGGGAATTGCACCGCCAGTGCAACAGTACTGCTGTAAAGTAGGTTTAATTAGGATATCTTCAATCCAATAATAAAAAAAAAAAGCCAAAAATCAATCAACTAGGACCTGCAGGAAGCTTTTTTCTATTCACCAGTGATATTACAGGCAGTAGAATAATTCTGTTATTTTGGAATAAAGTTTTCCTTAATTTAATTTCATTACACAATTCCTCAATTTTCTCTAAAATGGATGCAGAAATGTGCATATGCAATATATACAACATTCTGTATGATTTTTCCTACAAATTTAATATAGTAAAAGTAACAAGAAATTGCCCACCAGCCGTTAGCACACTACATTGCCAACCCCAAGGCATCAAAAATCCTAAGGTCACACCCTCCAAAGTTTTGCAATTGACATTATGAGATTTTGTAAAAAATACTGTGGGTTTTTCAGGTTTTTTTTATCTTCTAATTTCAGAGCCTTGAGGGTGCAGGTGCATTGTATTTGTAAATTTTGGCTCTGCAGGCAGGAGCTAAAGAAACTTATTTTTAAAACAGCCAAGCTTTTTCTTGATTTCACATAATTGCTTAGCTCCCAAACTGCATTTTTACAAAATCAGCACTCAGTGTTCAGCAGTGCTGAACAAAGAGAACATTCACCCCTGCTATTCCTAACCCTTATTTTAGCACTGAAAATGCAGTGAGTAACTTAACTATTCTTCTTAAATTTTTAGTTTTGGATGACTCTAACCCTGAGTAAATGAGAACACTGTAGTATTAACTACCTCCCAGTGATCAGGAAGAACAAAGTGAGGATGACCAGGAGAGTGAATCCACCAACAGCAGCCGTGGCAATTACAAGAATCTGTCCCTGCTCCGCAGCCATATCAGAAGCTGAAAGAGAAGCACAAAGAAAAGAGGTTAAAGCTCCTGTACCCAGGGTTCTTGCAGAATCAGTGATAAAATTTCACTGGTCAAATGTTGCAATCACTCTGCACTAGTTCCCTCTGTGCTTAGCAAGGGCATCAGGTGCAAATGTGCCTGTGGAGTGAAAAACCACAATCCATGTCCCAGCCCTGATGAAGGGCATAAGATGTTCACAGTTTTTTTTGAAATGAGGAGCTGCCATTATCAAACACTTGCAATTTCCTGAACTTTCAGTATGTTGGGATTCTGGACACAAAAGTAGAAAATATTTCTTCTTTTGCTTTACTTAGCTTACTCCTGTATCTAATTCAAAACGCAGCAGAAAAAGAACATTTAATGTGTGGCATGTGTAAACATTCTGTATGTCTGGTGTTTATTTCTGTGGGGAGAAACACATACAATTTTACCTCTAACATGCTCTGGTGATTGGCAACACCACAGTTGAAAAAAAGCACCCTGATTTTCTTATGCCTTGTGGTTTTCTCTCTGCTTTTTGTAGGACATTTAGGAGTTAAAAAATTATCTGGTTTCTATAGAATTGCTCTTTTAATTAATTTATTCTGCATAATATTAATACTTTACACTGACAAAGTCCCTGATTACAATCCCGTTGCTCTTCATTGCCCAAGTACTGCATGAGCTGAAAAAGAATTAGGCTCAGTTTTTTTCTCTATTTCCTGTCTTGTGACTCCACAGTTTCTTAAACTCAGAGAAATAGCGACATTTTCTCCACATCACGTTTACCTAATTCTGACATTGTTTCCATGAGAAACTGAACATTGTTCTGAAAGGAGCACAAATAATTCTATTCTGACAATAGCAGCAACTGTAGAAAAGAAAATAAATTTTAGATTTATCAGGACAGCAACCTGGATTTTGTAAACTTACAAACTGATCTACAAGCGAAATCTTCAGCTTTCTTTAGGCACCAGCTGATTAAGGCTTAGGGAAATCACCTAGGCTGCTGCAAAGAGAAAGCTCAGCGGGCTATATTCTCTTAATTTGCAGTTGATGAAGACCAATACAATGCTCACACTGCTACCCAAAGCCCCATAAAAGTGCTGTTTTCAAGAAAAAAACATTTGGCTTAGAAATAATATTTGTGAGTAGTTTAGAAATTAGCAGTGTAGACTGGCTTTGTAACAGTAGTAAAGCTAATAAAAACAATAGTGGTTTATGTCAAATTTTCAGTGAAAACAACTTGTTAAATTCCTGCCATTAGGTTTCTGTCCATATAATTTAATGGAGATACGCACAGGCAGTGAATTACAAGTGATTCAGTATCTGTGGTCATAAGCTCTCCACAGACAAGTTAAATATATACATCTTCCACTAAATGATGTAGCAAATCCTGACTGAATAGCTAATCTCCAAAATGATATCTACTGATATTATGGGAATGGATTCTAGCTCTGCACTGTGCTATGTTCCACAGGGTCACATTTACTTGGAAAAATACAACAGGCCAAATACAGTGCCACACAAGTAACAATACAAATAATAACAGGCTCTCCAAATCAAACACTGAGTACTGTTTTCAGACCAGTGGGGGTTGTGCTAAATCGCTAAATGCCGCAAAGATCGTTAGGCAGGCACAGTTTGAAGCTGCTGGGGAGGAGGTGGTTTTGGATGAGTCTGTCTTGACCATCTCTACAATGGATGCGAGAGGACAAACTGTGGCCCTTTCTTTTAATAGGATAAAGAGGTGTGCAAAAATAGTGAGTTCAGCAGGAGAAAAGCAAACCGTGGGCTCAGATAAATCAGCTGGAGTTTTCTTCCACAGACAGTCACTACAAGAAGAGAACCCAGGACCTTTGTTTAGGAGAGTGAAAGGTGCAGGTGTAGGGAGTGATTCCATGGTGCACAGAAACACTCTGCAGCTACTTAGATGAAGGAAGTCACTCATCATTTTTGATGAATGATCCAAGCTGCTAATTCGTGGTGCTTTTAGCTAAGACAAAATGCAATCTATCAGATTAATAACATATTTTCTATCAGGGACCACAGTCAAATTCATGAAGGGGATAAATTCCAGTTCTTCCCACCTCTAAGCAATACAATTTTTAGCTGACATTGTAAATACTTAAAAAGTGATTATCCTATTTCTCTTGTTCGTATTTTACTGTGCTGGCAGAGGTGCCAGAGTCCAATATATTAGGATTTTTTTTTTCAAGTAGCCAAATCACTATAAAGGGCTTTCAGCCTAAAACTTCCCGATGACCTTAATTTACTTGTCAGATAAAAATGTCAAATGACAGATAAGTATAATTGGAAAATTGGATTTGTTAAAAACTGACAGAAAGGCAGGTAAGGCAAAATGATGGAAACACTTATTTTTGCTTGAAGTGATCCTTCTAGAAATCAATAAGGGCACAGTGCAGTGAACAACATATATATAAGCACATGTGTATATGTGTGTACACAGACTCCTCACATGCATGTAAAAGCTTCCATGAAACACTGTCTAGGCAGTGAAAGGATAGTAATCAAGGACACTCCATAATTAAAACTTTTTACAGCATTGTGCCATTCTAAATTAAATTCAACATGTCCCTCAATCTCTTTGTTCTTTTCTCATTGCTTCAGCTTTCTCTTAAGGTAAAAGTCAAGATGTAAATAACAAGAGATTTAACATGTATTGTTTCTCTCACACATGTTCCTGGATCTTTTTTTTGTCATTTGCTACCTTTTTGTCCTTCCTTGTTTCTCTCCATCAGCTGTGCATATTGGTATGTGACCCTACATTTCTTCTCAGGACTATTTTGATTATTCAAGACAGAAAAAACTGAGTTTAAAAACAATTATGATACGTTGCAAAGCCAAGCATGTACCTGCAACCTTAATTTCTCTCTTAGTGTGTACACAGTAGAGTGCTGCATTACAGAAGTACATGGCATTCATTCCAGAATGTCATTTGTTAGACAACTTGTCTAGCGTTCATAGACTTAAAATCAGTATTTTGTGGTCTCTGCACTGTCCAACGCATGGTCTTATATCTGCCAACTATGTGCCACCTGAATCCATTCAGTGCAGGGATGATTATTAGCACTGCAAACTGGGGGATGAATGTGGCTGTGTCACGGATGGGGCCGTACTCCATTGGACAGTTAAAACTGATAGGCAAGGGGGGGCGAGGAAGTGCTGGTGCAACAGGGACGTGTAAACCACTAGCAAGGCTAAGACTTGTAAGAGAGATTTGTACCTGTCTAACTGGGCTGGTGGTTTTGTCTAGTCGTACGGTTCATTTTCTCTGCGTGTCTGCTCACTAAGTTCATTCTGACAAAATCATACTTGTAAGAAATGAGTAGCATAAGACATGGGAAAGGGAGGATTTATTACTTATCTCAGCAGATGATTATATAGTATACTGTAATGTTTGGGTGTCAAAGCTTCAAATACGCGGTGGCTGCAACTAATGTGATTAGTCAAAGTGGCAATTTGGTTTTAAAACTGTAGCATGTATTATACACGTACCCAGAAATGTATTATCCAGATAGACTCTTCACTCCCATTACTCTTCATGCTTAACTCAGATTATATGCCAAAAATGACATCTAAAGTTTGCAATTACATCCTGCCAGCTCCCTTGCTTAACATCATGCTCAGAAATCCCTTCTGCATCCAGCCTGGTGTCAGTTCTGTCCCCATCATCTACTCTTTACATCCACACCCTGCCTCAGCTACTCTCTAGATTCTTCACCCAAATGTGTGGAGCTGCACTTTCCCTCCTCTTTAGGATGAAGGGAAATATCCCAAGGCTTCTTCATTTCCTCACTGGGCAGACTGGAATAAATGGTGCAGATGTTTTAGCCATGGTGCGAGAGGATGGCACACAGAGAGAAGCTTCCAGCTCTGCTCTACTTTCTCTTCTTTGAGTAAATTTCTCCAAAATCTTTTAAAAGGTTAGGTATTTGATATAAAAGGGCTGGAAGCCCTAATGACAGCTCACTTCTGTCTCTTAGCTACATCTTTTAGTTATTTTGATTTGACATCTATCAGGCAGTGGACCTTCCAGCAGAGTGAAAGATAAAAAAGTGACAGAAAGACAGCTAGACAGATAGTGCTGAGTAGCTGTAAGACAGATAAGTGTGGATGATGAGAACTAGAGCTCTAATAGACAGAAACTGGCTGTCAGATGGATTTACAAAGCATTGTAAACAACAGCACTTAAGAACAATAAGAAGTTAAAATATAAAGTCTAATTAGGGTAATCTTTGCATTTTCAGAAGTGCTGCAGTTCCTGCGCTACGGTGAGCTGCTGGGGGAATACAAGGAAGGGAGGAGGCAACGGAAAGGCAATCTTAAAAAGGACTTTTAAAAGGGAAAAATAATGCTGTCATTTGCATATGAAAAACTTTTTGAAAAACCTCCTTCCAAGTGTTGCCCCTGGTCAGTGGAAGAATGTGCAGGCAGCCTGAGACCTGGGAAGGCTGTGCAGGCAGTGGAAGGCAGTGGAAGGCTGTGCAGGCAGCCTGAGACCTGGGCAAGGATGTTGCTCCTGTTCAGGAAATGCAGAGGAAAAGCAGTCTCTGGGGCTTCTGGGCACATACAGTAGAGAAATCAGAGAGGACAAACTCAAATTTTCAAAACAAGTGGATGAAAATGTAAAACACACTAAGGAAATACTTCAAGACTAAAACAAGAGATTCTAAGGTATCCAGTGCTGACTACTACTTCATGAACAGTAGGACTAGGTAGACAAGGGGAGATTTATCTTTTTTAAAATACCTAACCAAACAAAACCAGTCTTCTGTAAACAGGTAGAAGAGAGAGAGAGAGAGAAATAGAAAACAGAGATTAGAACATGTTTGTCCTGGGACAAATGATTCATTATTCTCAGAATACATTTTATTCTACCCTAGGAAGGACCAGAGTTTTCTGAGGCAACTGATAGTTTGTACTACTCATACATAAAAGCAGGAACTAGGAGTGAGGTTATGATGCAATTTATAGCCACAGCAGTGGTACACGTGTGTGTGCCAGTGTATGGAACCCTGTTAGCTTTGCTAGAAGGGTTTTAGCTGTAATGTGCTGAAACAGGGAGACTGAATAAAACAGTAGTAAGGAACATGGTCAAAAGCAGATGTTACTGTATGTTACAAAGGCATTACATTTCCAAGCAGCAGCCTCCTAGCTTTAACACTGGAAGAAATGCCTGAGAACATCCATCCATCCATCCATCCATCCATCCATCCATGCATCCATCCATCCATGCATCCATCCATCCATCCATCCATCCCTGATTCCTTGAAGAGAATTTTTCTGACTTTCCCATGTAACTACCTTTCCTTTCACAAGGAAAGTACAAATTTTACTCTTTTACATGCTGCATTGATTGGTCTCTGCATCAGGGAGAAAAGCTCAACAATGACAATGTGCTCCCCAAGCAATGGCTGCCTCTGTCTGCTGGTCTGTAAGTTCCCAAAACCCAGACCAGCATTGCATGATTAGGTAACTTTTTTTGTTGCTGACAGAGTAGGTCTTTCTGCCTCATGCACCACCACCAACTACTACATCAATGCCTTACTGCTCCTAGCAATGATGTATCTAATTTTATCCTATAGAACTGAAGTGGCACACAGTGTTTTGATCAGTAAACTGGAGGAAGCATGATAGCACTGTCCTGCCAAGGGCAGTATGTTTTAGAACACTGATATAAATGTCTCACAATTGATGAACCACTGCTTTTTTGCAACTTGACTATAGTTTTTAAAAAAACCCCACCAAATTCTGTGTTGCTTGCTTTACTGCTAATGAATTATGTCAGTATTGAAGCAGGGTAAATGGAATAACCTTGGATGTTCACCTTTACCTGGTTCTGGAATTCTTCTCTAGATGCTAAGGCTCTTAATAAAACATGGAAAACTGGCAGAGAGCTGAGGCATGTTACAAACTAATGCAAATTGAGAAGGACTTTTAATAAACGTGACTTGAAATATTTGTTATGTGCATGAGATTGTTGGTTGACACGTTCTGTTGACTGCACAGACTCTTAAATGATTCTCTTCTTCCCAGCCTTCTCATGAACTTTACATAAAATCAGTATAACTCACATTTACTTAATTAAAATCTGGCTAACTGAAAGAGCACAAAAAGTGATTGCACATGTGGCATTTTCATGAAGTAACTTGTTTCTAATGAGTAGGGATGGAGTGAACTGCAATAGTCTGCCTTGGTCTAAGAGTATTTGGTATCTTTCAGAATAATTGAGAATATGTTAAAAAATCTGAAAATTTTCAGATGGACATAATGCCAGAGTAGGAAGTGGAGATAGATTCCTACACAGCTTGGCATGGACTGGTTTGTAGCATGCCAGCAAGAGTGAATTTACATTTAGGTGTATTGATACAACTATGCAGTCTGTCTCCACCTAAATGCAGGTCAGTATCTTGGAATACAATGCTACTGAAAAAAATGTTGCTATATTCTAGTTAATCAGCTGTGTAAGACAATGCTCCAGTTCAGGCAGCAAGTGCTTAGACCTATAGGTAAAAGAAAACTGAATTATAAGGAGGTAAGCAGTGATAGGTCTGTTTATGGCATCATAAACAGATTTAGTTTTCCAGTTTAATTCAGTAACAGGTTCACCTCTGATGTTATACTTCAAAAAGGGTGTTAAAATTGATACAATTAAAATGATTCAATATTTGGAAAAGCTGGGGTTTTTTTAGAGTGAGAGAGAGCGCGAGCATTTATATCACTTACAGGAAAGACAAGAATTCTTAAAAGTACATGCATTTAGAGGAGGAAGAGATTTATGATAGTATTTGGCTTTTTAATTTGGCAGAAAAGGGTCACAAGGGCAAGCTAACAAAAAAACTCCAGGCTAGAAATAAGGTGCAAATTTATAATTACAAGGTTTAAGCACTGTCACTGCTTAGTTATAAATACGGTGAGTTCCCCATCACCGGAAAACTTTAAATCAAGACTGTTTCTATATGGTAGATGTTAATTTCAATCTACTGTCATTAGCTGTCTGGAAAAGTTACAGACATTTGGCCTGTGTTATGAAAGGGGGACAAGTGAGTGATTGTAATCATCTGACATTGGCTTAAAGTTTAGGATAGGCCAATTTTTCAATATTCTGCTGTGATGAAAATATTTGGAGAGTAGCAAGGTATCATTTGACTGGTCACTGATTACTGCTTCAATTTGAAATAAGTAATATTTGCCAGCAGGCACTTACTTTGGTTCCCCCACCTCCCCTCAGACACTTTGAAATCTGAAGCAGTACTGTATAAATATTTGAACAAGACCACAGTCCTTTGAAGCACCCTTTTAATTAAACTGCAGTCTCTAGCTAGCTCCAGGTACTATTTCAAGCAGCAGCAGAATTTCTCTCAACCTCCATAACAACTGATCATAAACAAAACTCCTTCTGTCTACATATCCTTTCAATCACACGATTTATAACAAATCAAATACTTTTAGTCACGCACAAGCTTAAGCAATAAATGTTGGTAAACAGCAAATATATAATGTGTATTTATGTTTCACTATCAAGATTCACAGTGAGTGCTTAGAAGTAACAGTGGCAATAAATGTTCCTGAGTGTTGTGAGCTATAGCTCACCATGCAGCCCAAGAGCTGGTTGCATTAGTGCAACTGAGAAGGAGATGTGGGGCTGGGAAGAAGTGGGTGGCATCTCACTCCCAGGAGATGCTTGTATCAGCAGTGCCAATGAGAAAATGTCACTGGAACCACAGTCTTCCCTACTGAGATGGGTAAGCCATATTTTCACAAACATGACATAGGCTTATAGAGGTTTAAACACTATTTACTTCTGATAGGAGTTATGCTGCTGGGTGTCTAAAGCCTAGCCCTTACTGCATCAGAAGAAGTAGACAGAATCTACTGGAATTCTTGAAAGCACCCAAGTGTTTGACTCCTATTCAAACCAATTGGCTTAAGTACCCACAAAATTTTAAACAGTCCGATTAGGCATTAAGCACTTGGAAATCTACCCCTAAAACATTTTTTAAATAGAATTTAAGAAGCAATGAAAATGGAACACAAGCCCATGGGGGCTCTTGAAAATGCTTCATAGTTTTGAGTCTGTACTTTAGCTTAAGCAACTTGAATTCTAAAACACTAATGAAAAACACGGTATACATAATTGGCTAATTAAAGTAATTTCATTAATGAGTGTTTCAGTGTTGTATCTACTACACTAATTTTATCTCAAATGCTTGTAAATACCTTGTTTGCAGTTTCTTTGAACATGGAGGGCAATACATGACTTAAATGTAAAATTGTTCAGAGCATGAACATCATACACAGCACTGAGCCTTTTTGCATATTCTGTAGGAATATGTAGGCTTTCTGCTTCTTACTGGCAAATTTAGTAGGTTTATTTGTTGACAGAAGTGCATATAAAAGGGTTTTTTTTTTTAATCTGTAGAGTCTGGGAGCACTTAGAACTACAGAGAAAAGACTCTGTCACCATGTGCTGGGAGCTTGCATGAAGCTGCTGGATTTACGTAAAGCCTGACTAACAGTATTTCTAGAGGGCAAAAGGCAGGCCTTCTTTAAGCAAAGAAAGGATCATAGAATCACAGAATATCTCAAGTTGGAAGGCACCCATAAGGAAATTTAGAAGAATAAAACATTCCTTCAGCTGCAGCATAGGGCTAAATTTTCTTTTTGTTGGTATAAATCCAGAAGTGTGAGACAGAGATTTACTTGACTTTTATCATATAAGGGTAGTAACTGAATGGTATGGATGCAGCTATTCAAATTCCCATTGCTTCACTGGTTTAGAATTAGATGCTACTTCTATTGTATTTATTTTTTTTTTTCCTTCAGTGAAACTTACTTTCATCTCCAGTTTCAAATTCAAACTTCTGGCTATAGCCGCTGTATCCTGCTGCCGTCCTGACTCTGATATGAAATATATACTTGGTGGCTGGCTTGAGACCTGTGATGATAACACTTGGAGCCTTGGACCTTGTGGAGGAATAGCTGAGCTGCTCATGCTCCTGAGGGACAAAAGAGGGGAGAAATGATATCAAGTTGAGTTGTACAAACTTTTCAAAAAAGAGACAGCAGAACTGAAGCTCCATATTCTTCTCATGAATGTAAAATGTGTTTATAAAAGGAGGTGCAGGTATGGATTTCGGTACTTTGGGGTTTTTTTGCTATAGTCATAATGTATGGCATGGTCTTAGATTTCCATTTTTTTCTTTAATCTTGCATATAAACACATCACATATTTGTGACTCGGGTTAGTAATTACACTGTAGTCAAAACAGTATGGAATTAGTACAAGACTACATTCACAGAAATGGCAGCTAGAATGGTAGCTAATTATCTTTGCACAATGGAAAAAATAGGAGGTCAGTAAATACTAGTAAGCTGTAAAGTAAAGATGTGGGAGTATTCAAATACTCGCTACTCACTTCTACCCGCAGGTAGTGCCAAAATGCCGGCGCTATCCGTGGGTAGACCTGTGGGTAAAAGAAAATAAAAATTAACTTTTTCTTTTAAGTCTGTAAACTTTCAGCACGGTTCAACGGCTTCACTGCTGTTGAACGGAATTTCTCTTTCCAGGTAGCTGTAAGGTAGTCATATATGAAATTCCTTTTCAAGCTGTATATGAAGAAACACTCTGCAAAAAAGTCCCCTCCATCTCCTACCAGTTGATCCTGGGCATCTGCTGAGAATTCCTGATTCTGTCACAGAGATCACTGAGAATTACGGAGTGCAGAGATCACTGGGAATTACCACTGCAGCCCTGCTGCTGTAGTGCTGCTTTGCTAGACAGGTTGTTGATACTTTTACATGAGGGGATGACTTAGAAGAATGGAGAGTTTATTTCCTGTCATTAGTTACTGTCACTTGATAAATCACTAATCTGTAATATTTTACATGGTGCCTTAAGGCTAGCTTTATGTTGCTGCAGCAGGATTTGTCTCCGAACTGACATACGAACAGAAATGTCCTTGGCATATGCTGAACAATCCAACTGTGATACCCACAGGGCACCATATACATTTATTATATCATGCAGTAGTAGAAGAGTATGTATAAGTTATTCAAAGGGTGCTTCCAGCCTGTTAAGAAGGAAACAATCTGGTTCACAGAAGAGGTATAATCAGAAGAATAGGCTTCAGTTAGATCTGTTGGACTGTCAACCTCTTCTGAGCAACAGAAGTATATTTTTAATATAAAACAATATTACATAAAACATGCTGAGTCAACTTCAGTCATAGTGTAATAAAGTCACATTAGCATAGGGCAGCATGTATATCAGTGTTCCCCCAGAAGGCAGACAAGGAGATGGCTAAGAAAACCAAATAAATTAAACAAACACACAAAAATAATCTAAGGATCTTGTCAAATGAAGGAGAAGGAAGACAAGAATGACCAGTATTGAAAATAATTGCACTTAATGCTCACGTCAACAGTGGGAATAATTTGAGGAACTATAGCAATACTAGGTGTTGATTTGACAAGAAGTGTGTATTTAAAATGAAACAGTAAGACACGGTGTACATGTCATCCTATGGATGGAGACTATGATTGATACGCCATCAAACAACTTCTCCATCCGAAAACTTCTCTCAATTTCTTGAAAAGTTAGAACTTAACTTTGGAAAGGTTAGTGGATTTTAAATTTCAGAAAGTATCTATTTTCTTCTGACAGAAGGCCAACCTGTTGAAATGATAGATTTTTTTTTTTTTGTGATAAAGCTTGATTCAACTTGAAAAATAGTATGTATGTCAGCAAAAAGTGTATAATAGCTTAATACTCAGATTTGTTATGAAATAGAGAGGAGTTTTTATACTACTTTATGGCCATTTCACACTTCAGTGTGTCATGAATACCTAATCTCTAATCTATAGTGTTATTACATGTGCAACTTCTAGGGATTTCTATGCGTAGAGGGGTAATATAAAACGTAACTTGGCCAGGGTATACAAATTTGGAGAACACAAACGTGGAATTATTCAGCAATGAAGCTGCTGATAAAAGTGTGTTTAGCTCTGCCCAAAGAGACCAAATCTTTCAACAGAAGCCAGTGACCAGCTCAAATTCAGTCTAAGCAATAGAAGGAAAAAAAAACCCAAAAGAAAAACCCCACCTGATTTTGCACTATCCTAAACCCAGAGTGAATCGTAGGTATGGCCCACTGTTTGTGATCTTGTCTGTTAAATACAGTATCAATGCAAGACTCCTTCTGCACTTCAGTTCAGGTAAAGACATGACATCCAATCAAGGAAGGATTTTGATTGTGTTCATTAAATGTTATGTAAACAAAAAATGCTTGTTTTATATGGGTATTGGTATGCTCCAGTTTTAGTGAGTACTATGTGTTCCAGCTGCCAAGGCCAAGACCTAGGTGTGCAGAGACTTTGCCCTTTGGAATGCCCTGGAAATTTTTATTTAGGCTGCACAACCAGTAAGAGATGGAGACCAGCACCTAAGAGACTTCACTATACAATGTAATAGTTACAAGCCATTTCCTTTCCTCAGACTACCTTGCTGCTTGAAATCAACTTCTAAGCATTTAACAATGTACTGACCTGCTGGAGAAACTGCAGAAATAAAGTTTCAGAATAATTTAAATGGAATTACAAGAAGAAATGGGTTCCTTCAGAGGAGAATGGAAATGGAAGTTTTCTCAAAAATTGGTGAGACTCTCTGAGATCCAATGAAAAGATTGACTCACTGAAGCCTGCAGAACAAGGCCAGTGGCACCAAAGAACTGGGAATGACTTCAGAATAAAACATTCTGAGCTATATCTGTTATGCTTTGTTTGGTAGTACAGCCTAACTCCTGCTTGTGTAAAACATCGCATTTGGGGTACAGCAACTCCCTAGCCAAGGTTGTGGAAAGACAGTTATCAAATATAATTTATTATTTTTACTTGACCAAAAAGAATGAGAGTGATAAGGGCTGCGGTGATAACATTTAGTCAACAAAATGTGTCCCTCTGTCCATGTGTGCAGGCTGTGGCTAACAGCAACTTCCTGAGGGGCAGCTGTACTGCCCATCCCTTCCGGGCAGCGGAAGGTATTTGGGTAACCTCCAAGGGTTGTCTACCTTGCTGCCCCCTCACCACACGCCTAGGTGCTGCCTGCAGTAGGCCCTGAGGGGGTCTCGTTTCTGTGCCCGCTCATATAATTTCTTCTGTCCTTTCTGCAGCGTCTTATGCCATCCATCACACAGTCTGAAAACTGATGTCTAGTAGTACACAATCATAAAAGTAATAATGCTGTCATATGGGAAATGGGGCAGGATTTGTTATTACGAGTGAAACAGGTAAAAGGGAACCTTCCACCTTGGTGTGGTTGGGAAGAAAAAGCTTCAGAAGCCTGATTCTGAGGACACGGTTGCTCAAACTCAAGACAAAATGATTAATAGCTAGAAGCTTCTTATTGTTTTATGTGAATGTTTCACACAAAGAAATCACCCTTTTTTGCATTGGATTCATACATAAGTCAATTCTTCACAGAGTGAATGCTTTGTTATTACTCCTTTCTCATGACAATGACAAGGTCTCCAGCCAGAGCTTTCCACAGAGACATGCAATTTGAGGTTGATGGCGGTGCCTCTCGAGGCTGGCCACTCCTGCCATCATCTTTCCCAGGGAGTCTAAAGTTGGTCTCAGTATAAAACAACACAATTCTAGTCTGCAGAGAAGTATGGGATGCTTTGTCTTATTCTTGCCACAGAATATATGCACTTACTTTAGCGTGGATTCTGAATTTAAAAAGTGAATTTTAAACTGTAGGACTTGGATGGACTTCCTGGATGTTTATTTAGGCTTTGCAACCTGTAAGAGAAGGAGACCATCACCTAAGGGAGACCTGCTTTTACCAGGCCATGATTTTATGTCATGGAAAAATGTACACATATATCAGCCCTCCTACTGTGCACCCTACTTTCCATTGAAAGGAAGCATGGTTTTGTGGGCTAGGAGGAGCCACAGTATGCTCTGTGATAGATATCTTACCTGATCCTGGGACTAGGATCAATGGGAAATGTCAAGGACTATATCTGTTCTGTATTTCCTTGTAACTGCAGAGGACTCCTACAAAATCTGTACAGGAAAGGTTTCACTGATATGGCTGTATTTCCCATTGTGAACAGTAAGTGAGCTGTTGGCCATTATATGCAGCTCATCAAGTTCATATAAGAGAAGAACAAATGCTCTGGTCCTTCACACTAGTATCAGAGTGGGATTTGTGATTGTAAGATGGCATAGGACTCACAAGAAGCAGTTCTGAGAACAGAGGCTGAGGGTTTGAATATAAGTTAAAGATGTCTATCTAATATAATGTACTAATATAACTACTAATCTGAATTTGATATGAGGACATTAATAAAACTTCTTCCACAGCCTACTGCAAATTTATCTTGGTGAAAATCTCTAATTAAAGCACGAATATAACCGAAATGACAAGTGATGTCTATTTTATTACACAATGTAATACAGAGGCTATGACTAGCTTATAGAGATTTATATTATGAACTTTGAAAATTCTATCTCTAGGAAACTGTATTTTTCTTATTGTTTGTGTGATTTTTCTTGTCAGTGGATTCAGTTCTGATGATGACAGAGTGTCCATGACGTCCATGACTGTCCATGATGGTCTGGCCTGTGCATGAACACAAGCACCTTCTAGGGTCAAACTCTTTCCTGAGTCACCTCTGCTTGAGCATCTGAACCTGTACCTATCCTAAATTTTTACTTGAATTTATAGTCAAGACATCTTTTCATATCTACAGGAAATAGACTGTCCGAATGGAAGTCACAATGGTGCTAATGGTCTAAAACTAGACAAACCTATTTAATGGAGTAATAGCATCAGAGTATAAAAAATAATGAAAGGCTTCTGCAGTGCACTGTAATAGCTGATCTGTCCCATCAACATATGCTTTAATGAAACATTTCCACTGTGTGACATCATCAGATGAAATGATAGTTCTTCATTATGCCTCTCTGAAAGTAGCTACTTTATTAATGAGTGTCAATTTCACTGAATAACCAGATGTGACATTATCATGATATTACCTTTTTTTCCTGTGCTCAAAGGGAAAGGGATTCCCTCTGATGACATTAACATTTGCAAACAACAGATAAGCCACCATGTGCCACACCTGTGAGAACATGCTGCACTCTAATTTGATCCCCACCTTACTTCAGAGGGAAACAGCACAGAAATTAAGACTTTGGGCACATACATGAAAGAAAATACTGATAGAGACTAGGCAAAATGTGATGACCTTTTATCAGTTTAGACTTACATTGCAGTCAAAAAGCTTACATTCTGATGCTATGTGTGTGAAAAAGTATATATAACTAAAAATGTTTAGAACAATAAAAGATTAATGGAAATAAAAGCTGAAGTTCTGTGTTTTGCTTATAGTGCTCAAACAACCTTTAAAAGATTAACTTTACCAGTAAAGAACTGATAAAAATCCATGCACTTCCAGGCATAGGAATTTTTCACCCTTAATTTTGAGCGAGAAAGAGAAACATGGCTCTAATAAAAATAACATCAGTCCTTATTCCAGCAATGGAAAAAGATAACCAAATATAATTTTCTATCACATAAAATATACAATGGGACCTCCAGGTATTACTGCTCTCTTGTAGTTTACTCTGCCTCTACCTTATTTTACAAATGACAGTCAAGTATTCAGTTCATTGAGTCCCATGAGTAATTGAAAAGCCTTCTTAAACTGGCACTGGGGAAAGGGTTTTCAAAGGCTCTGCCAGCTGATAACATACTTGTTATGTACCTACAACTTCCAAATATATGTGTTTGGAAAGAATCCAGGGAGACTGTAACTGAATTTACTATCGACTGCTTGCAAATACATTTTCTACTTTATATCCATTGTCCTCCAACATGAAATTCTGTAGTTAAGCCATATAATCCTGCTTAGCCTTTTCAGAGCACTATCACTTAAAAGAAAGAAACACTAATAGAGATTCAATCTATATACCACAGGGACCAGGTCATTCTTTGTGCACTAAAGCACAATGCCAAAGCTGAATAAGTACCACATTAAAGTAAAGAAGATTTCGAGTTCCATGAATCAGACATCATCGATGTTTAAATAAAAGCACCAATAACAAAAAAGAAGCCTTTATGAGATAATTTGGTCATTTTTTCCTCTTTCCTAGATACGTCAGGCTGAAGGATATACACAATATGACTTACAGAAGCAGCATCATTATTTTAAAGGAATGGTCACAATTCTGGAACATGGGAATTTTTATTGATTGTAGCTCTGGTCCATTGTGAAATGAAATCTCCAACCTCTTCCTTAATTTTGTCATGGAATCAGGTATGATGGCACTTAAAGAGTCAGCTGAACTTTAATGTTGCGATATACATTAGAATAAAACAGGAGGCAATTACTAGGTATAGTCACTCTGTGATTGATCAATTCAGATAGAATCTATTAAATACAAATAACAGCTGTGGAGTTTGTACTTCTTCCTGTGTTTGCCAAGAAAACCATAGCCCCCACAGCTCTAATTTATGGAAATTGATTTATATTGCCTATATTCCTCTCACAGTTAATTTGTCCAAATAATTATAAAAAATTATTTTCTTTCTTTCCAATAAAATATTTCCATAACAGTATTTCTGAATGCCTATTGCCACATGTCAGATCTTGCCTCTCATTCTACATAGATTGTTTTTGATGAGGACTAATTACACAGAAATTGGTACAATTAAATACAACTGGGAAACACAGTCTGTTTTTGTAAGTTTTTTTAACTAATTTTGTGCATGATTTTCACTTAGAGGACTATTTTGACCTATAGTATAGCTATTAACTTAAATGTCAGCAGTACTATTTGGAAAATATTAAAGAAAATACAGGTCCAAAAATGTGCTTGTAAAACTAACTCCTATGTGATCACAATATGATCAAAAGAATTAGGTAAATTCTCCTCGCAGTATGAAGTGATAAAAAAATTTACAGTAATAGAAATGATAGTCAATATAACCTTCATATTAAAAAAACCCCACCTCTCTAAAAATCTTGTACCTTTGGTTTCTAGGTCACCAACAAACTTAAATTGAGAAAAGTGATTACAAAGATCTGAGGATCAATCAGAGCCCAGAGGAAAACTCTGACAGGAAGAAGTAGGGCCATAGAAAAAATTTCCAATGGCTCTAGTATTTTCTTCAGAGAAGAAAGCTACAGCATTTTAAGGTGCCAGCCACTTCAGGTTGTGATCTTCTCCCTTCCCTTCTTGATATCCCTTGTGATTAATCTGAGATGTAACTGTTCGGGGAGCTGAAATACTAAAGTGTGCTTTACCTGTTTGGCCTTTCAATATTTTGTATTTTAATTGCCTGTTAGTCAGCTCATCGCTTTTTCCATACATAAAGTGAAGCTGTCAACAAGAAAAGGGGAAGAACAGATAACCAACCATAAAGAAAATATGGAAAGGTCAAAACCCAACCAAGCCTCATTCTAATTGGATTATATACCTGGAAAGGCAGAAATGAGTTGATGTGTGGTGAACCATGAAAACCAGAAAATTAAATGAGAAGAGAGGAGGACAGAGTTACTCTAAAGCAGTGTTAACGTTCTTGACAGAACAATGAGGTGAGAGGTGGGCAGAGCAAAAGCTGTGCAGTTACCATGGCAGGCCAAATGGGAACACCAGGTGTGAAGGCCACAGACAGGACACTGCTGATTGAACTGACAAGGAGATTAAATTGAGAGGAATAAAAAACAGCTCTGTGCCTTAAGTTGGTGACGGAACAGAGTGCAATTCAAAATATAATAAAGGGACCTGGGGAATGTGGCTTGAATTGTCAGATAAGTGCAGATATTAAATTCTTTCTAGCAGTTATGGCTACTCTGATAACTTTTTTTTGGCTAATTAGTTCTCCTAGGAAAGCTGGTGTCTCACGGCTTACACAGACGCACTCTTCTCTGGGTAAAAAACCGGCTGGATGAGCCCAGTGAACAGAGTTAAATCTGGTTGGCAGCCGGTCACAAGGGGTGTTCCCC
>VZTU01024174.1:0-32518 GCA_013400835.1 Zapornia atra
TTAAAGCCCTATCAATGAGTCCTATCAATGATAGGATAAGGAGCTGTGGGTACAAGCTGGAGCATAGGAAGTTCCATGTGAACATAAGGAAAAACTTTCACTGAACAGACTGCTCAAATATGTTGTGGAGTCTCCTTCTCTGGAGACATTCAAAACCCGTCTGGATGTGTTCCTGCGTGACCTAATCTAGGTGATCCTCCTCTGTTAGGGGAAATGGGGGGGGGTCAGGGGTGGTGTGGACTAGATGATCTTTCAAGATCCCTTCCAAACCCTGATATTCTGTGATTCTGTGAAGCCAATAGTTTATACAGCACCTCATTGGATTTGATCTTTTGGGTCTGAATCCATTGCAGAAGGTTAGACAGATGCAACGGTTTGGAGGAAATTCTCCTCAGGATATGGCAGCGCTTTCCTTTCCTTTCTGCTTGAATTCTCCGTGTCAAAATCCTCCAACCATCCTGGACACACCAGTCTTTTTGCAGGTGCATTGGCTTTCCAAGTCACTCTTGTGACATTTACAGAGGAAGCTCACACAGCCCCCTTTTGATTTCTTTACTCACCTTCTGTGACCTTTTCCCAGGCCGTCTCCTGGAACTTCTCTTCCTTCTCTGTTCCTACTTTTCTCTCCAAATGGCACTGGTCATCTCTCTGCGCCTAATTATGCTCAAACCATGATTGTTGTGGAAGCTTTTCCCTCTTGTATCTCCCACCATCTGGAATAGCCTTTTTTTTCCTGTTGTTTCTTTCTGCCTCGCTGCTTCTCCATCTACTTTCAAATCTCATCTGAAAACATCTCTGCTCCCATGCCTGTGCATCTTAATTTCTCTCTCCCTCTGCTATTACATATTATTTAACTTTGATAAGTACCTTGGGATGCCATTTGTATGAAAGAAATTCTACTAAATAAAGCTGTACTCTGCTGTCAGCAGAGCTTACCCAAACTATTTGCTTTCTCGCTTGGTCTTCAGTAAACAGTAGATACCCCCTGTGCTGATGACGAACAGCATTATGCTGATGACCGCCTGCTCATTGGAAAGAGGAGCGATGCAGTGCTGCCTCACAGAGTTGTGAGTAACAGAGAGACTGCTCTGAGCCAGAGCCCTTAGGGTAGAGGGCTCGTCACCAGGAGGAGTAGGAACAATCCCTGGGAAACTTGGGGGAAGACAAGGGAGCAATGTAAAGTGTTGTGAGATTGCAAGGCTTATTAATCAGCAAGGTTCACTGATTAGCTCTGCTTTTCTCGGATGTCACGTGTAAATACCTGAGGCAGACACCTGGCATGAGGCACAGATCTGAGGTATGAATGGCTGCAACAAAATTATCTAAGCATTGCTGCAAATAGGCTTCAGGGAAGCCAGCTGGGGGTAAAAAGCTCTAAAGTGCAGAGGCAGGAGAGGTGCACAGAGGATGACTTAATGCAACTGTAGGCAGGGGAGGAAGAATGTTATTGTCTCCTCTCTTGGCTGTCCTCATCTGCTTTCCTTTAGCTGCAAACTATTAAAAAATGGGAAAAGTATAAAAAAATGAAAAAAATAACAACAACATGCATTTTGGGGTCTTCTGACACTTAGTGAGACAGGTGCCATTTATCAATGGGCAGTTTGTAATGGCTTTTTCATATCCATCCAGGATCCTGAAGTGATCTGTGCTATATCTCTTACGTTCTGCGCCCACTGCCTGAAAGCAGGGGGGATGGGACAGCTATGCATGTTCTTCATCACAGTAATGTAGAAACTCTCAGTCCTAAAATTGCCTCAACCTCCAGAGTATTGACCACTTCCCTATGCCAGCCTTTGTAGAAGGTAAAAGTGTTGTGGCAGAACATGCATCATCTCTCCCATCAGGGAAACTGGAAACAAGGGCAGCCAGGTTGGCTTCAGTTAAACCTATGTCCTCCCAAAACTTCTGCTAAAGGGCAGCACACATCAAAACAGGGGAGGCAATGGTACTGTGTGGCTTACTGCTTTAATAAAAAATAGCCTGCTCAGGGGACCTTCAGAGCAAGAAACATTCTGATAAAATGATTAGAAGGTAATTTTGAATAATAACCTCTCTTTTGAGAAAATAATAAACTTGTTCCTGAAAAATTGAAGAGTAAAAGAGGCTAAATTTATTGAATAAATAATTTGCTATGAATTATTTACTCAGTTTTAGCGCTTACAGCTATTACATTAAAATATTCCCCTATTTAACATATAACACAAACTAATAACAATTAAAGTCAGCAGCGGTGGAGTGTTCTTTGCGAACCACACTGAGGATTGTTATGCAGTTTAGCCACAGTGGAAAGGCCATTTATTAATCTGCAAACATGTGTAACCTAATTGGCTATTTACAAACATTGGCCGATCAAAATTCAGGGATTTGTGCAGAGACATAGCGGTTACTTTTTGCTGTTGTGAAAAATGTATTTATTCTGGCCATGTATGCTGCCCATGCCAGCCAGACCACTGCTTGCTTGCAATTCTCCCAACCAGACACTCAGAGTTAATCCTCACGTCCATTAAAATCAGCAGTGAAACTCCTCTTGAATTCAGAACTTCACCTCAGGTTTCACCCCACTCTTAGGTGATAGAAGACGGTTTGACCAAAATGGGCAATGAGATAGAGGAAGTGTAGACCTGTGTCTTTGATCCACTTTTGTTGAACCCATACAAGTGACTCTGACTCCTTCCAAAATTAATTCCCTTTAACTTACTTTAAAGCTTGTTAAAAACAGTCCCTGTCTGAGAAGTCAAACAGCCATCAGCCTCATCATCCCTTCTTGTCCCCAAACAGCACAGATGGACAGCTTGCTGAGCCAAGGGCTGCACTTCTTCAATCCGGCTCTATCAGATGAAAAATATTCTTGCAACTCACACAGAGGGAAGGCTGAAACACCTCCTAAATAAAACTTAAACTTATCCTCAGGAGCCAAAGGTAGCTTGACTCTAGCTTTTTTTTGCCCATGTCTGGAAGCAGTGTGAGAGCGAGCAGGGTTTTATTGGAGCAGCTGGGTGAGTACTTCTTTGTACACGTACCGAGGTGCTCCCTGCGTAGCTTGGTTTCAATGCATCCTGAGCTAACAAATGGCAAAGCTGAAGGAATTTATTTCCTATAAAAATTTCAGCCTTCAGGTTCCAAGTTTATTTAGCTCAAGATGTGGTAATTACCAGCTCATAAACAGGAAGTATACCCTCCGGTACTAATCTACTTAATAGAAGTTTATTGGATAACATTGACCATAACGATAACTAAAACAGATATATAGCCCCATTAAACAAGGTTTAGTCTTCAACATCTACAAGTCTATCTAGCAGCTTTAGTGTAAGTTTTATCCCCCCTCTTCAGTACTTTACAGCCTTTTGTCCTTTCCTGCCTCATCTCCAGGTCCTGGTACTTTCTGTGGTGGTATTACAACAGCACTTTAGCTATCTAAAAATACAGCACTAATAAAAGTGCCATGAATAAAGGGAACATAAGCTCTCACTTCATCGTTCTGGTTTCTTGCCTTGATCTCTCTAACCACTTCACATTCCCCTTGCTAGGTACTCTTTTGCTTAGTAACCATCCTTTTCTTCAGAAGCAAATGAAAAATACTTTGCTTGTTGATAGACACAAAAAATAATTGTCATAAGAGTCAACTTGCACCACCTAAAGAGCACAAAGCAGTGACTAGGACAACAGATTTTGGGTACAAACATCAGATCTTTATTTTTGCAGCTTTGTGTGAATAACCAGGTTCCTAAACACTTCTGAGGATCACAGCCTCCGTTTCTTTCTATTCAGTTCCTCATTTTTAAAACACAAATCCTTTTCCAAAATCCATAACTGAACTGTGAGGATAAATACATAGATATCATAAGATATTCTGGTACCATAGTTAAGAGGATCAGGTGATTGCTATGTGTCATTTATTATCCCATGGTCTTTTTTGCAGTAGCTAATATCATATTCTTCAGGCAAGCTATGTAAGAGGAAAATAAGGCAAAAAATACCTGAAAGCTTCATCCTGTTTTTTTGTGGTTGTTTCACAACCTAAAATATGTTTGGATCCCTTATAGTGTTCTCACTATTTTACCTGGATGTTTTCCTAACTCACATGAGTAACCACTTCTGTCTTTAATTTCATCCATTCTCATTAATATCCTGTAGCAGCAAGACCTGTCAATCAGTTTGCTCTTTTACAGGAAAAATACTTGTTTTTTAGCAATCTCAAAGTTTTTCCTTCTAAATTTGCAAACTATCCTTTTATCTTTGTACACAGACCTATCTTTGTATCTTGTTTAATTGGCATCTTGGTATTTTGCTTAATTGAGTCCAATACAGTTTGTGAAGACAACTTTTCCTTTGTTTAAACTTACATTTGCTTAGCTAATTTTATTTACAAATATGATGTTACTGCAAGTTCCAAGCAAAGCTCTATTTTTATTCTCTTTACTCTGAGGAGTTCCAGTCTTCCACTTGCTCATAAATGCCATTAGTTTCTGAGACAAGTAGTATCGCAGGTCTCAATACATCGTTTTAGACAGAGCTACTAGAACTAAACCATATCCAGAGGGGATACACCATTTGTGCAAAGAGCACTGTAATAGCTCCAGTAATATTTTCTAGCCCATACTTCACATCCCCTCATGTCTAGCTTGGCTTTTATAAATCACTGCTCTGTGGGGAAAAGAATTCTTCACTGTATCATTCACAGTGATGTTCAAATGCTTGCAGTTAGGTGGTTCTAGTTTATTTATCCAGCAGCCTCTTCTGACTGTCTGTGGATTTTCTGTCTCTGATGCTGAGAGAACATATCCACCCCTCTCTACAGCCTCCAACTGCAGCAGGGGATGAGTGGGAGATCCTTGCCCAGCATGCACACGTGCTATTCTCTCCCTCTGCAGAATTATCGTGAGAGACAGTCACTGCTGGAGATTGTCAGCTGCAGCTTTTTTGGAACAAGAAAATCTGCTAATTACATTGTTTGCACTAGACCACCAAAGAAAAAAAAAAGGCAACAACACAAAGCTGAACTCCTGCTCTAAAGGAGCATTAAGAGGCAAAAAAAAAAAAGAGTTCATTAAAGCAAAGTAATATCCTAAATAAAGCTAATGCACTCTCTCCTGTTCCAATGAGCTTCATGAATAATGGATAAACAAAGCTTCATCTGCTTTAATTAATCTGGTTTCAAAATTAATTTGACCCAACACAAAATTAGCAGTCAATTTAAAGCTTTGGTTGCTCAACAGGTTCAGGATATATAAAGAGACTGGGTTAGCAGAAAGTGCTGCAAACAGCAAAGGGCAATTTTCTATTCCCTGAAGTAAAAGGCCTGGTTAATTAATACACAGCTAAGGTGGGGGATGCATTTCCCTTGCCAAAACCTAACTTTACTCTGATGTTTTATTTGTAAATGTAGACTCTTTGGCTCAGATCCTCTTGCCTATTCCAGAAAATTCCTGAATTTCCTGTAATGGATATTTAACCTCTTTTGAGGAGTCCTGCATTGACGCATTCTTATTAATACAGTCCCTTCTTCTAACATGTCTTAATGAGACAAAACTCTGTCTATCTGCTCTGTGGCAGATGCCCTTGCTTGGTGTGGCTTGTCCCTCCAGGTGGGAGACTTGCTGACACACCAAAGCACCTGCCAGCCTCTTCTGTTGTAAAATATTTGTGAAACCCTCTCTGTCAATAGAAATGAAAAGCACTCCTGTGGTTTGGACCAACTTTGGAGCTTTCCTCTCTCTTCACCCCAGTCAGCAAAACTCTTGTGCTGCCCTTCCAAGCGGCTGAGGGATCCTCTAGTACATTGATGCCTCAGCTGTTTCCCTGACCATGTCCCTGGCATGGGTGGTCTATGCAGACTGTATATCCCATAACTTTTTTCCTGTGTTTAAAGAATTCCCCATTCAAACAACACTCATAGTCTGCCTTCAGATTAGCTCTGCCACAGAACACAGGCATAAAACTGTTTCAGCGGAATAAAAGACCAAGTAGTTATACTGGTCAGGACTTCCTGGCAGTGAGGTGGCCTGCCTAATGTGTAAAGAGCATTAGTGCTAAAAAGTTTAGCACATTTGTCAAGATTGCATCAGGACTGCTTTCTCAGCTAGTATAAATCAGCATACTTTGACTGACTTCACTAGCCTTGTGCTGATGAGTAAGGTTAGTCTTTAGCAGTTAGAAAAAAATCTTTGCCTCTTTGTGCCATGCTGCAGTTACCAAGTAGGCAGCTTTGCAAGGGGTTTGCTTTGTAGTTGTATGCAGTGTAACCGTTGCTGTTTGAGCCATTGGTTTATGGTGTCCTTGAGGAAAAGGGACTGATTGCATCCTTTAAATGCCTCCATGCAGTCAATCCCAATCTTAGTGATAAAGTCTGAAGAAAAGGTGAAATTCACAGAAATGAATTGCTTTAGATTATCGGTGTCATAGGTAAGCACATAGGAATTACCTGCTATTGCAAATCCAAAAAAAACCCCAACCCAACCCACAAAAAACCCACAAAAGCTTGAGGCTGACGAACCCTTATTTACCTAGATGTTTTTAGGAAAGCATTTAAATGAGTGGGGTAATATTACACTAGAGCTTATGGACTACAATAATAAGTCCATGTTTCTTCAAAATTATTTTTCTGTAAGAGCATATGATTCTCTTATAAGAAAATAAAAGTGAAAATTTTCAATTTTTCAAAGTAATTGACACAAAGAGTTAGGATCCTCCAAGGACTGGAGAAAGAAATACAGTTGCATTAAAAAAAACAACTCCTCATAAAATGTTTCTGGCTGTTTTCTTAAAAGTAATTTGGGCAAGGAATAGTGTGAAATAAGTTTGAAACAAGTTAAAATGGCTTTGAAGTGGACTGAGTTCTAACCTCATCTCAGGCAGCTGAAATTAGAGAGATGATCCTAAAGCTCTTTGAGCACCTGTCCATTTATGTCCTCATAAATGAAACTGCTTGGATGGTGTCTTCCTTTAAAGTGATATCAGCTTATTTCCCAATGAGACACAGACCCTACAGCTGCTGCTGTTGTTTCTAATACAGCAGTCCTTGGAGTCCCTGCTGAACTCCAAGTTCCTATGCAAACCATTTCTTCACCTACAGGACCCCTGTGACAACAGCTCACAGTCTCTGACATAGCTGAGGAGATCCCCACTGAAGGAGAATACTTAGTTATCTTGGCAGCTTTTAGGCTGAGCAGAGGGGATATTTGGGAAGACTGCTGTGTTTTGCTTTTTGGGCGGGTGAAATACGGTTTTATATATTTTTCTTGCACGTGACCTTTCTTGCAGCAGGGGATAACAGTACAGAACAGAGCAACAGCATTCCAACCATAGAGCTCTCCAACTCTCCAGTGTCCATCAAATGTCCTTCTGTAATGGTCAACTCCATAAACCCTACTGCCCTTTAAATCATATGAGCAGGCTTGAACCATTGTCTCATAGATGCAGAGGCTACACTTCTAATGAGACTTTGGTGAAAACAGATCATGAAGAAAAATAAATCACCTGAAAGACCCCTTGCCCTTGATGAAAAACTCCTGAATGTGTTTGAGGCAGCATCTGAGCCCTGATTTGGCTTCCTGGCTGAAGCAAACAGCAAAGGGACTGGAGGAGAGTGATTAAATTGTGCAAAGGGCCAGTGCTTAAGGGATCCATTTCCTTGTTGATTCATTGCTGCCATCAGAAAGATGGTGTTGCTAGGGAAAGGAAAGTTGATGGCTTCTCCTCCATAGATTTATGGAACAGAATATGTTGCCCAATCCAGACATGATTCCCCTTCACACATACACACATGCGAATCTACATACACTGGTTTGCTTTTAGCAGAAAGGATACTCCATACTATGTAATGTTTGCTTCCTGATTTATGAGCTTACAGTTGGCCCACCTGGAGGGAGGGTCCACATCTGCATCACTACAGCTGTGAAGTATGGAGTATATTTGGAAGGAAGGCAGAAAAGGTAAGAAAGGACTCTTCTCTGAACATCAGACACTGTGTAAGGACAGACAGCTCCTCATAAGTGTAAATTAAAAAGACTGCAGCAATCACAAACCTATCACAATAGCCAGCAATCAGCAATGCACAGGGAAACTATGTTCCACAAACCCTTGTATCAAATGAGAAACAGCTTCATATTCGTTATCCCAGCCCTGTCCCACCAAAATATACCCTTTCCCTGGAACAGAACTAACATAGCAAGTGAAAGGTGTAAGTGCTTGGAGGGGCTATTCTGCAATGACAGCCTTACACAAAATATCCTTGAGCCTTGCTTAAGAAATGTCCAAGATTCCCAGGACACCAATCAGACAGCATTTGACCCTGCTCAGCAGAGCATCATCCATGTCTGCTCCCTAGAAGGAGAAGGCAATGGTACAGCTTAAGGACTCAGCTGGTGTTTGCTAACAGTCTCCCCAGGCCCAATTTAAAGTGATCTTCAGGGCATGCTCAGTCTATCACTGTTTAATGATGCGGTTTCATTAGCCTGTAAGAGAGCTGTGGGGCTAGTGCCTCATCCTGTACTTGACTTGCTAGGAGCTCACACAGTTGGGTAAGCATTCACCTAGGTAAAACATTTACAGTTCAGTAAGCATTTACCTAGGAAACATTTTCAAAACCTCTGTCTTGTCTTGGCATGAGTGCCAAGGGGACAGGAGGAGATTGTGTTGATGTACTATTTGAGAGGTTTGGAGCCACTTGGAAAAATCAACGAGATTTTTCAACCTCTAATGTACTTTCAAATCTGGGTACTTAAGATGAGTTTCATTGGTTCGGGTATCTGTAAATAGTTCATTTTCAAACTGATAGTTTTGATCTGTTTTTGACGATTTATCCAAACCTGTGATTCACTTGAGACTTCACTACTGTGATGTCCAACATCTTCACCTCATCATTATCCTGAGAAAGTAATTACTAATAGCTATTGACAGTTGTCAGCTTGCCTATATTTCTAAGTGCCTGAGTGGAAGCTTTCAGTCTCATGAACAAGGTAATAGCATCAGTTGATCCTTTGCCATGGTCTGTGTGCATGTTTAGCCTGCAGCTAATGAAAGATAAGTAGAGCTATGCCTCAATCTGTGAAGGCTGATAGATGGCACATTAACTCACATTTGCCACAGAGCAGGAATATGCATGAATAATTACCATGACTCAGCTAGTGAGCAGCCTAGGCACCTTTTAAAAATTTAGAAGCAGAGCACAGTGCATGTGGAAAAGGAGATTCCTCAACAAATGTGTGCCCTCCTCTTGATTTTAGGCCTCGGCCATGTATAATTTTCCTAAATTTTTGTTGATGGCTTAGCTATGCCTAACTTGCACCTCTGTGTCAGAATGTTCTCCTGGGTTTTATGGTTACATCCAGTCTGTTAAGGCTGCTTTCTCTGAACTTCTCTAAAGTAATTGGAAGCAGTCTTTGGTATCTTTTTTCCAGAATGGACCTTCTCCTAATGACAAGTTTGCAGGGAAAGTATTAAATAACCCTGATATCACAAATAAGTTGGAGCTTATATAAAACTCTCAGATAAGAAGCTGTCTTAGGTGTTGAAGTTGTGTGTGATTTTTCTAGGAACATTTTGGGTACGAAGGGGAGAAAAAACAGTGATGGGGAAAGAGGCTATATTTAAAGAATTTAAGCCAACGATTTGCTGATGCATGCAGTATGATGTCAAAGGGGAGAAGCCAATTTATGTTCCACAGGTGGTTGATGGGGAGGATACTGTTGAGGCTATTCATAAATTCCATATGATAAACTTTCTGTGGGACTGTAGGAAAAAAACTCCCTGATAATCCATCCACCAAAACTGGCAACTTCTGGTGGACTTTATATTAGCTTATATAAGCAGTGTCCAATGAAAGGAAGGGGCAAAGCTTAGATGCAGAAGAGGTAGGTGAAGTAGGGAAAACTAAAAGACAAATAAGTTAGTGCATTAGATAAAATATTATGCACCATTTTTACTTTTCCCCCACTTGAGGACATGTCAAATGTCTGTGCAGTACAGCAGACACCTCCAGCTGAACAATCTGGCAACTTGTCCTTCTCTAGGACAAAGTTTCAAAAGTAGTTTGCTCTTGGACTCACGCCACCTTACTCTTATTCCTCCTGGGAGGACAAAGCAGATGACTGACAAGGTTGATGAGACTTTGATGTTAAATTCTCACAATTTCCAAACTTTTTCTGATACCATAGCATTGGATTTGTTCTCCTATTCAGCCATTAAATCAATCACTGATCCTTAACATTGTTAACAATATTTTGTCAGGCTTTTTTAACTTCTTGATGCTATCACCAAGACCAGACTCACACAATATTGTCTAGTCCTAACTGGTGAAGCTGGGGAAAGAACTGTAGATACTGATAAATTGTATCTCTGGGCAAGAACCTTTAGCAAATGAACAGATTTTATGATCTGCTGGATTATATCTGTAGTCCTCTCTTGTCAATGATATAGAAATTTCCTCCTAGCATAGAAAAAAAGCACAAAATTAGAATGCCAGATGCAGTTTAAGCATTCACTTAGTGAATTTCATGCAGTTGTTACTAACGGGCTTTTTTTCAGGATGTCCTGTTCTACATCCCTGATTCTGTATCTTGATATACTCATTGAATATGGTGTCATTCCAGTATCAAGACCTGAGCTCTGTATCCTGTAATTATCAGCCATTATGCTCTACTGAGCCTAGCACTATGAAGTCAAGTATAGGACTTGAGATGTTCAGGCTGTGCTCCTCACTAGCTCGTATTGACATCTGCCATTTCTCTTGTTCTCTTCTTATTTCCCTTGCTCAGTAAAATCTTGTGAATCCATTTGTACTGCTTCCAGCTGAGGTGGAGTTAATTTTCTTCATAGCAGCCTGTATAGTGCCGTGGTTTGGATTTGTGATTAAAACAGTGCTGATAGCTCCGCAACGTTTAGCTATTGCTGCAGTGCTTGCACAACACCAAGGGTTTTTCTTTTTCCTACTCCACCCCTTGCAGTGACTAGGCTGGAATGGATGATAAATTGGGAGGGGACACAGGCAGGACATCTGACCACAACTGACCGAAGGATTATTCCACACAGTATCATGCTGTGCTCAGCAATGAAAGCTCAAGGAGAAGAGGAGGAAGGGGACAATGCTTGTATGGAGTTTGTCCTCCAGAGTAACCGCTAGCATGCAGAGACCCTGCCTTCCACGAAGGAGTTGAACATCTGCCTGCTGATGAGAAGTAGTGAACAAATGCCTCTTTTGCTCTGCTTGCATGCACGCCTTTGCTTCACTTATTAAATTATCTTGATCCACAAGTCCTCTCTCCTTTTTTATATTTTCTCTCCATCTCACAGGAGACATAGGTGAGTGGTTGTGTGAGTGCTTAGCTGATGGCCAGGGACTACCCGCAACACCATCCAAATGCCAGACCTTCACATTGACCAGCAAACATATTGCTCAAAGGCCACTGTCAGTGGCAGTTACCTGCAGTAAGCTGCCAGAAGGGCAAGCTGGTAGAGCCATCCTTCCATATCCCTTTGTATTTTAGCACCTAAGAAGATTTTTCTTTCACATTGATATGTCCTGCCAGGTGCATGAATCCATGTCCAACGGACACAGGGAAAATTTCAAGCTTCCAGAATTATCTAAAATAAGCTTTTCCAGTTCTAGTAAACCAAGTATCCACTAATAAGTGCAACCTGATTTTGGTGGTCCAAAACCATGGTTCAGACACTACTCCTAGACATTTCTCACACTTAACTAACATTGACTATGTTGAGTGCTTTGAATTGCTGCCACCTAGGTTACACAGCTATTTGCTGTGAATGAGTTAATGTAAAATGTGACAATTCTTGCTTTGGATCCACAGAGAGGAGAATTCGAAAAAAAATTTTACTGTACTGATGGTTTTGATTTTTTGTCCCAAGAGCTATTTAACAGGGTCAAGTAATCATGAAAATTCAAATGCAATGATGTTGTTCTCTCCAATTTGGCAGACCTCACCTTCAAATTCAAGCTTAGAAATGAATGAATGAAATACCAGACTGAAGATTTAAGAAAGGAGCCCTTTTTAATATAACAGCTGGAATTTAGCAAGTTGATTGCATGCTTTATAGCTTTTCAATTTTGAGCATGTATTAGCTAAGACCAATTTTTTTTTTGAGAACCTAGGAGATGAGCACATGGGACACTGACTTATTCTCTGCCTGTGTTGATGAATCACTGTCTTAGGGACATCCTCTTTCCTGACCTGTTTGGTCAGCTGCAGATCCTTCAGGTTTGCTGAACAATTTGATACCTTGACTAAACTAAGAAAGTGTATTTGTGAGCGTCCATGAGAAAAACTGTACCACAATAGACCCAAGCATACTCATCCTTGATTAACTCATATCTCATGATTTTCTTGTGGGCTTTTTTTTTTTTTTTTTTANTTTTTTTTTTTTTTGTAAATATGAGGCTGGATGATCTGTCTGGAATCTTATGCAGAAACACACCTTCCCTGTGACCTGGAGAACTCCACCAGTCCTCCTGTGAGGTCAGAATCCAAGAGAAGCTTTTGTCCTTCTAGAGACAATTCAGTCTCCTAAGCACTAAGGCGTACATGAGACCTCCCTATGCTGGAGGCTTCAAAGCTCTATTCCCAAGAGAGGCCATGAACATTTCAGAACGCTTATCTTGGTGCTAACAGACCTAAAAGCTTTCTTTTTCTTTTTTTTCCTACTGCCTTCTTTGGTTTGGAGGTTTGGGGGGGNGTTTTTTAAACAAAGAGTAGGAGCTTGTTATTCTTCTGTTAACCTCAGAAAAACTTGTCAAGATTAAGACTGCCTCCCTTTCTGATATCTAGCACATCATATCATCATATGTGCATACCTCCATGAGTCTGCTTCTGGCTGCCTGCATGCCTTTGGTGTGTTTAGCACTGCAAACTGCTGTGTGGGAAAGACCAGTGTTTGTTTCAAACTGCCTGGCACCAACTTCATAGGGCCAGGCTCCAGCTGGCTCTTGCAACTACCTCTGCTCTGTGTTTTGGAACATGAGAGCAACCCACACACACTAATTACATCTAAGACAAATAGCCAGAGGCAGTGCTTTCTTACATGGTCCTTGCAGACCAGTCATAATAGGTTATCAACTGACAGTCTCTCTAGAAATCGTCCAAGAGGTATTTACTTATTATTGTGATGGCATTCATGCCACTTGAATATGGACTCTTCATTCGCTTCAAATCTCCTTGAAACATCTAGCATGCTGTCTGGTGATGGATGGGTGAGTCTGAAAGATGCTAAAAGAGAAGTCTTTCCCCTGCAACTCTCATCTCAAAATATGTAAATCTAAATAAGTGATACAGAAACACCAATACTTTGGGCCTTGCTCACGTACTGTAAATGTTTTAGATGTTTGTCTTCAGTGACTCCTGGCTGGATCATTTCCTATTTTGCCTATACTCCAGGCCACATCAAGGAATTTCAGCCCATATAGCCCATTGGGTGTTGTGGGCTTTCTCACAGGAGAGCCAGGTAGCCATTTGGGAAAAGCTTTGGGTAATGTATCTCAAATACATAATTGTGACACGACTCCAAGTCAAGCAGGTGCAACTGTGCCCAGAAATTCTCCTTGCAGGAAGCCATCCCAAAGAAGACCAAAAATCTTTTAAACTGAAAGAAGCTGGATTTTATTAGGATAGTAATTAAAATGGTTAAGTTGTCAACTCAGTGAGCTGGAAAAAATAGACTAAAAATAATGCTTATACACAACTGTCCCCCGACCTCTGTGGTTTTGCACTTGCTTCAGTGTTTGGTTTCAATCTGCTCAATAACTTCCAGATTTACATCTGATTCTGCAGTATTTTCTGGTCCCAGTGAAGTGTCTCTTTCCATCATGTCTGTGGCCTGGCTATGGGTCTTTTCCATGTTCCTCTCAGCTGCCTCACTGTCTCTCCATGGACTCTTTCCTATAATCTTTATTTTCTTTTCTTGCCATGCACCCTGGTGGAGAGTATCTCTCCTCACAGAAGGCTCCACCTAACCTACATTCCCATTTTTCAGTGGGCACAAAATGCAAACAGCAGACAAACACAAGTACAGAATACTGTCACCCATTGGATGGGTTTTATTTTGGGGGTTTGGCTTTGGCTCATTGTTTTTTGTTTTAAACTCTATTCTATTGGTCTTATTTTGCATATTAGCTGACAGTAATTGAGAACATCACAAATATTAACAAAGGTCAAATTCCAAAGCCATATTCAAGCATCCATTCACCACTTGAGGTTGAACAGATTAACCAGCATGAAGCTGTGTTGAGAATGGGGTCTCATTTGGGTCATATGAGTAGCAGAGTTTTTCCTGCCGAGGAACAGAAAAACCCTCAGTGGAATCCCTGGATCTTTTTTTTTCCCCTACTAATTAATGTTTTGGATTTCTTTCTTGACAGAATTCCACAAAGTTTGGACCATTACATAAAACATCTTCTTAGGACAAGAGGAAAAGACTCTTCTAAGACTCTTAAAGATATCCATTTCTCTCTTGAAACTTGTCCTTCAGCAAAGGCATTTCTCTTTAGATTACTATTATTTTAATTCCAACCCTTGTTGTAGGATCGTCCCAAAAATAAATCTTTGTAGTCCAAGGCTTGTGCTCCCACTTTGCTCTCCGGAGACTGTGTTTCCTAGTAACCAACATCCCTGTACTAGGAGCTCTTGCACATTTTTCACTGCATCTTGAGAAGGAAAAAATCGGTTTTATTCAATAAATAGATTCTGACAGCAAAAGTGACCTAGGCGTCAAACAAGCAAGCTAGGAAAAAGCATGCATACTGTTTCTATAAAGCCAAAAGGAGGAGGATGACACAGAGGTAGTTTGTTGAGAAAAAACTAAAAGAATTGTCAATTATTTGGAGGTAAATATTTAACACAGCAGTTTTCCAAAAGGAAAGAAGGACCCTGAATTACATCTGGAACCCTGTTATTGTATTAGTAGAAACACATTGTTAAAGTCAATTTTAAAGGGAATAGTAAAACGTACTTCAGAGTCAGAAGACATTTTCCCAAGGTCTGAGAGTTGTTAGGGTGGGCATTCCACCTGCATTTTTCTTTTCTCCTCTTCACCCCCTAAATATTTCTGGAAGACCAAAAATGCAAATTTCAAAAGCAATTTTATAACTGAAATAAGACATTGGCCTTTGGCTTTGTTTTTTTCATTTCTTGGGTATTGTCCTTGTTTTGATAAGTTTGATGACTGCTAAGAACTATAGATCATCTCCCTATTCCTCCTGGTGGAAATAGAAGGAGTCTGGGTCTAGGTTTTCATGTTGGGACAAGATCTAGGGCAATCATGCAATATTAAACCACTAAATATGCTCTAGCTTAAGAGACTGACCAGGTAATTTTGAGGTGTCACAAATCATTAACAAGGCACTCCATCAAAGATAGCCACTACAGTACAGGTTTCAGAAAGAGAGCATCTTCCTTGTTTGTTTTTACCTTATTTAGTGGAACAGTATTGTAGGCACAACTTGAGTTCTTACTATTGTTACTTACATACTCTGATAATAGCAATGTTATATCTGTTTATATATCTTTTGACAGTCTACTTTAAATGTGAACCAATAAGCTTTGTTATAAAAGTTATTTTTGTAGACATTTTTTCCATCTAAAATAGAAGTGTGTCTCTCTGCAATAAATGTACGTTTCAGTTCTCCAATTACATTGTTCTCTATTACTGCTTGCAGAAAAGTTAAAACTATCATCTAAACGTGAGCAGTAAATCTTCTATTCAATTCCCTTAACCTTGGGATTTTTTTCTACTTATAAGGAATGGCCACTTGGGAGGAGAAGAAGTTTAACTTAATCTACCTTTGGATAACATGCTACAGCTATGTATAATACAGATGGATCACAAAAAACCCTGAGTATTTTACGCAGACAGGAAAAAAAACTGGTTTGCATCCAATTCAGTTAATTCTACAGCAGGGATGCTCAGTCTGGTTTGTATTATGTTCCTGTTTTGCAGATGGATGATTGCTTCTTTTGCAATGGGTCCTATTAACTTCCTCCATAGATGGTGTCTGTCATAGGAGGTGCTATATGAGGTAGACTTTTTTTAAAAAAAAATCTCTTTGAACACAAAGACTGAATTCCAAGTAGAAGACATACTTCACTGGTCTATTTACTATCAGGTTTCAGCAAGGTAAGACCACACCTGCCTCTCAATCTACCTCACACTCTTCTTCAACCAAACTGGCATCCTCTGGGCCTTCCATTCCACTTGGCAATATGCAAAGTGTAAGGCTATTGCACATTTCCCTACAATTCCACCTGCTCCCTCCAGGGTTCCCAAATGCTATGCTGTAAGCACCTCACCAGTTTCTTTGCCACGATAAGTTTTGGCCCATAAGGAGATGAACCACATCAAATATTCTTGTTTGCTTTTCATAAAGTTTGTTATGGTGCTTTTGGAAAGCTCACACAAAAAACTGGTTCCAATAGATTTGTAAAAGACCAATGCTGCAGCTGAAAGCAAAGCTTAATGGCAACATAATGATTAAATAGTGTGGGTAGGTAGTGCACTTACAGGTCTTTAATTTCCAGCAGGTATGAGAAAAGGAGAGGCTATCTCAATTTAGGACAGCATACCCATTAAATTTGCACCAATCTTTGTAATACAAACTCATATCTTATTTGCTAATGGCAGAAAAGACCTGTGCAAACCCTGGGCAGCACTAATGGAGATGCTGTGGCACAGGACAGAACTGGCAGACTCCCGTGAGGCGCTGCTGAGAGCATACTGGGAATACTGGCTACTCTTCTGGACATCTTCCTGTGAGGTGGAGGCAGACAAGTTGCAGGCAAGTCTGTTTCCATGGGGTTGTTCTGGAACTTCCTTATTATGGGAGTTAATAAAAATTATCTAAAGTTATGGATTATAAAATAGATTGATTTGAGATGCCTTCAAACTCTCTTCCACTTAAAGAATAACATGCCAAACACCTGAGGGATATGATAACCCTCTGCAAGCTTATTGTGGATGCTGTTGTTACAACTCCCTGCATAGTGCTTCTCTAGCCCATAACTGAAGTTGCTACCCAATATAAACAAACAAAAAACCCTTCCTCTATATGCACAGCTATTAAGTACTAGCAGAGGAGGAATTATCTACCACATTCAAGAAGAGGATCATTAGATGAAATGGGGCTGGATGATTCTCAAAATGTCCTAATATAATGATAAAGAACAGTTCTCTTAGCAGTTAGCTCAATTACCCCCCTTCAGAGAAACATGGGAGCTGGCTCTTGGGAATTTCTAGGAGGTTCTGAAAGTAGGATATATAGACATATAGGAGACTGTGGAGTGCATAAACAGTCTTTGGTAGGTCTCAAATCTCTAGGTCCTAGTCCTTCTTCTAGAATCACAGATATGGCTACTTGTCCTAAGAGTGTATCTCTGTGCTGAACAGAGAGAGAATAGTGCTACAGGAGCCAGGCTTCCATTTTTCCTGCTTGCATACAGCAAGCGCTATAGATTCACTCAGCTGAAGGGCCACCTATGGAGTCCCAGAAAGCAGAAGCCAAAGAAACTCTTCTGCTTCCCAGGCGCATTTCTAGCATACAGCAAAGAATGCTCCAGACCTTCAGTAGGATGCTCAGATGTCTTAGCAGGTAGCAAATTGTTTCCTACTTTAGACTAAAGAGCAAAGAGAGAGTTGTATCTAGGTGGCCAGAGCAGTCTGCTTCACTCTGCAGCCAGTTCTGCATGCAAAGAACTGTCATGCTTGAGTACAGTCACTGCCATCTGCTGCTGGGTGCGTATGTCCCATTTGCTGGTCTGGTGATCATTGATCACTGATTAGAAAACTTGGCCAGAGCAGTTACTCAGGGGAAAAGGCCAAAAATGTTGTGCAGGCAGCCTACGTCTGTCAGCGCTTGGGGCTGGCACTGTGAGACAGGCTAGGAGGCCAAACATGGCACTAGACATGACTCCAGGTTACTGTGTTATTTCTTTTTTCTGTGTTTCTAGAGGTGGGTGGTTAAGGATTATCACAGCATGGTCTGTTACAGTTATGTGGATTGCTTCTGGGTAAAAGGCAGGGGAAGAAGGGAAAGACTGTCTTAGCAGATCCAACACTTTTGGCACCCTGCAATTTACTCCTACTTTTCACGACTCTCTCTGGCCTTCCTCAGACTACAACACGGACTTTTGATCCACCCATTGAACACAGAGTCTCTTTCCAGGGGGCTGAGAAGCACACCAGCAGATCCACTCAGTCATCTGGAATCACAGTTGCCAACACATGGGGAATTGTGCTAAGCTCTGTGCATCACTGCAGGATAAGAATAAAAGGGAAAAGGATGATGTGGGGATGTCAGTCTCCTGCTGTCATGTATTCTTCCACTGCACAGGTGGAGCACAAGAGCTCAGACAGCTTGCTACATTTAATCCCCCTTTGTGCATGAAAAACACCCCAAAGAGATAGCACGCAGCATTCCAGCCGGTTTCTGAAAATACCTGCCCTGTAACTTCACCGTGCCTCAGTTTCCCCAGCTGAGAAAGGGGAGGGTGATGTGTCCATGATCAAGTTTAATACATTCACTTTTTAAGTGCTTGGAGAGCTGCAGAAGGAAGTTTTTTGATTCTGTGAAAGCTCTGAATGATGGAATTACAGAGAATGTTATTTGATCTCCTAATCTCCTATTAACTATGAAATTTCTCCTTGCAATCCCTACACCAAGCCCATAGCTACTTGAATCTGGAGGGTACTTCTTAGAAAGGGTTTTGAGTGTGATTTAAAGCCTTCAGAGGATCAGAGACTCCACCATATTTCTTTAATAAATATTTTAAGGGTAAGCTGTTAATTAGTTAACTGGGAAGTGGTTGAGGGTTAATTACCTTCATTTCATAAAGACTTAAAAATGTCTTCTTTATAGTCTGATTTTTCTTTCTCCTCAGAAGTACAATTATGATGTATCAATTCTCAAGTCTTCTTCTAAAAGGTGTGCAGATATCAAAAGAGGCTATTGCTAGGTGACTACAAATAGATTCCTTAAACAGGAAATAGGAGATTTTAATGTGTTAAAGTTCAAACATAAATTATTTTACATGCTAAAAATATTCTTGTGCTTATGCTAGCTACTATACAATGCAGCAACATACTAAATAGGAAGTTGCCCGTATACCTACATAAGCCTACAACACCCTATAATTAACACACCACAAGCCACCAAACAGATCAATCATCTTAGTCCTGACCATAAGCAAATTCTTCTGCTTCACCAGCTTAGCACACTATGAGAAAACCTATCACAGTCTGACAAAGCTTGATGTACCCTGGGACATGTTTCTTTCAAAATATATTCTACACACTTAATAAACAACACATAAAGTCAACAGTAGAAATCCAACAGTGCACTTCCATTATAGCAGAAAACAAGAAGCAAGGGAAAGGCTGTGTGGGAGGTGTAAATACAGTGATAGTGAGTGATGGAGAATTATACAGCACTGGAGAACTGTTCTGAAGCTGTTAACTCTTTCTTTCAGACTTCTTCGTATTTTGTTTTTTGTGGATTTCTTTTTTCTTCTGAGAGAAGCAGCACTTTTGCAAAAAATGTTTAACAATATCCCTGATTCTTTTTTATTTGATTGCCAGTTTTGCGGTTTACACCAGTACTTTTATTTTTTTACTTCTTTGGCTTTTACATTTCAGCAGCTTTTCAGTTTTAGTAGTGTTTAGCATACACATCTAAATGAACAGCTGGAAACTATTTGCAAGTGGAATATCCTCATCCATTGTATCAAACCCTGAATCACTGGCTCCCTCAGCAGTAGTTACCGAGCTGAGTTTCATCAGTGGTGTAAATGTGTTATTTGGCTGCGTGACTGCTTGCCAGTAACAGCAACAGGTTCTGGGTGAGCCTGCTGTAAAGATCAATGGATCAGGGGCACAGTCAATGGAGAATTTATCTTGAAACCTGTCTGACCAGCAAGAAATAACTCAAAAAGGACTAACAAAGAGCAGAGGGATTTTTTTGTTTGCTTGTTTGAGTCAAACAATATTTTTCTTCCAAGAAGCTTGAAATAGAGAAGCAATGGATTTGGTTTTGAGAGAAAGAGGACATACCTGCATAGGGATTTCTCACCATGTTTCATGCAGAAATACCAAATTCTGATGACTGGGAAGCAGGGAATGAATACAATCAGGTTGAAAATAAGATGCTAGTTTGGAAAATTGATGATCATTGTCAACTGGGACCAGTGACCAAGGCTGATGGTAATTTTTTTGCTTCTGATAATTTTTAAATAAACCTCTCCCCCCCAACCCTCCGCCTTTTTTTTTCTGGTTTAAGCCAGAATTGCACAGAGAAGTGCCACACCTCTAATCCGATGCCGGACTTGGTGACTCCTAGTGGTGTTGTATGGATGTGTCACCTATGAATTATTCCCTATTGGTATTGGCCTGATACTGCTGTATAAAACCACATAGTATTATCATCTCTCAGACTAAAACCAAGTTATGGTCAACAAGATTAAAGCAATGATCAGAATAGGGAAGGAAATATATATCATTATTATACATTACTTTAGTGACATTCCCAAACCCAGTCAGACAAATCACCTTTGGCTTGAAAATTCATTGTGCTCTCTGCAAAGGAGAGGTGTTCTTGGGAGACCCATCCAACACATGAAGATGAAAAGGGGCCTTTGGCTGGGATCCTCACCGCAAGCTGGGACCAAAAGGGCTGGATGAAAGTCTAAAAGCAGAAACACCAGTAACAGATTTTACCTTGACTAGCTCAGTGACTGTCTCGCATCTCATCAGTATGGTGCACACCATCCTACTGCAGCCATGTGGGAAAGCCTCATCTGCTTTCGGCTTGGAGATAGTCATTGTTATTTGTCTTTCATTTTTTATAGACACCACATTGTCCATAAATCCTGTATATGTACTGTGGGAAAAAAAAATCATGGATGATGCCATTTAGAGATCCCACACAGGAGAAAATGGGTCTGATGTGTAAAGCTAGAGTGCTAAAAAAGAAGAAAAGGAAGGACAACAGTAGAAGAAAAATATTTAATGACTATAGAGTCCAAGTTCATAAAAGCACAAAACTGTCTGGGTTTTGGTGTCATTTAATATCTATATTAAAATTTCCAATGAAATACTAATATTTCCCTTCCATCTCTTCTACGCATACCCCCTCACTAAATCAAATTTTGTTAAGTAGCAAATACCATTTGAACAAAAGCTCTCAGAGACAGAATTTATATAGAGTAAAGATGACTCAATTTCTCAGTAATGGAGATGAAAAAGCACTCCAATGTCTTTAAAATATGCTAATTAAGCTTCCTTTCTTTCTCCCTGCATAAAAGCATGTAACATTATACATCCTGAAAATTTGTAAGAGAAGCAAGATAATAGTTTCTTGAAAGATTTCCTCATGGGCCACAGAGGAAGAGCACAGGAATTCCTCTCTTTTGAGGGGCCTGGGTTCAAATCCACATGGCATACTTGAAAGAAGTGCTTCCCACCTACTTAACGTTTCCATGTTAACTTCACAGAGGTGGGTACCCCAAATGGTATGAGTTCCTGGTTTCCCTGAGAAATTCAGTTCTGGATTTTACATTCTTGTGTTCAGGAGGGCATTGTGGGCATCTCAGTGCACAAGCTGAACACAAGACAGTTGTGTTTCCTGGACTGCATTAGCAAGAGTGTTGCCTGCAAGTCAAGGGAGGAAAATTTTCCACTCTACTCAGCACTTGGGAGTCAACAAAGGAAATTCCAATTAGACATGTGAAAAAAAAATATTTCCTAGTGGAACGATAGTAGTCAAATGTGGGGACAGTGGCCTAGAGGGACACAGGTGGCTGAACAGGTCTGGAAAAGCAGAGACTGCACTTAATGACACCCTGGTAGAAGTTGCCCAGTTTTTGACTTGCATCTTACATTCTTCTGTAGCCTGTAGCTTGGTACATTGCCATTTTCCAAGCTGAAAATGCCTGATAAATTAGTGATATCATCATTCAGTTCAAAACTGGGCAAAAAGGAAGCTTGCCTGACATTTGCTTTCTTGAGATCTTTTATTCAGGAGTGACTGTTCTGATGTATTGCCTCTTGCTTTTCCTTCTTATTTTCTCTCCAAAAATCAGTGCTATTTTTGATGATTTTTATTTTAAAAACACAAATAAGATGTGCCATCAGGTCAATAGCACAAAGGAAGCATGTAGGAATAGTCATAAGGAGTCTTTATACCACTGATATCATCTTTACCTTCCTTAACCCTGTAGGATATTTTATGTTTCTCTTAAGTTCCTTTCTTTCCTTTTATCTCAAACAGCATCTCTATGCAAAAGTGGTCAAGAGGTCTGACAGAGGCAGTAGCACCCAGAGCTACTGCAGTGGTAGCTGTGGAAGGGAGGATGCCCATGCAGCACTGCAGAGAATGCTATGGGGCCCAGAGGAAGTCTGGCAACCCAATTTGATTGTACAGCATTGTAGGCACACCTACATGAGAAGTCCTGAAGAGGATATACAAGACTCAAAATGAGCTACAGGCTCCTAGTCTCCCACTGTCACCCCTAGAAACTCGTCATCTCAGATTCTCATTCTTAAGGGTGCACACTTTACCATGTTCCAGCCATGGTGATGGAAGGAAAGCTTATAACTAAAATCATAGCTGTGACTCCTGCACTGAAGTCCCAGCCTTCAACCTTGATGGGGAAACCACCTTCTTCCCCCACCTCTTTGTAAAGGAAAGTCAGAATTGGTGCTTACACACCATTTGCTTAGAGATCAGATTCCTTGCCCAGTTTACTAGTTTGCATGCCACTTCTTCGCTGTGCCACCACAGTGATAAGGGGCTTGCCTTCCCCAGGGCTTGTATCCATCTGTATTCCGAGGATCTGCTTAAAAGTGACCCAAAGATGAAATAACCATTAGGATGCCATCGACCCCATTTTATGAATTCACTAAATGCTGTGAATAAAGCTATAGATTTTATTGGCAGGTTGCACAAACAAGGCCCTCCCTGAGATATTGGAATGGATGCTGGCTGAATGTGAAGTGGCTGGAGAAATAAGCCAGCATAGAAAGCATCTGGCAATTGTTTCAGAGATGTGAGAAGAGACCCTGGTGATAAATCATGGGTTGAAACAAATGAGAGTTAGCAAAATCCGACATATTGGCTCTGATTCATCTTCCAGGGGAGGATATAGGTCTTCTGTGATTTTTAAGGGGCCCAGAGGGTCTTCCTCTTGATTTTCTTGTCTCCATCCTAATAACTCCCCATTGCTGCTTGTCCTAAGGGATATATTTTGCATAGGACAGAGACATATACAAGGAAAGGTGGTGAAGTATTGCATGCAATAAACTTAAAGAATAAAGAGGGGAGCACAGATCAAAAGAATCTGTTGAAATTGAAATCACCAAGAAGAACAATGTAAGATATGAGGTCACACACCAAAGTCAACAGTTCAAACTGAGGGAAGTCTTGCAGATGACTGACAAATGCAGACTGTCTATGAACCACCAGCATGGGAGGAATAAAGAGCTCTTATGTCAAATTGTATTGAGGCTAGGTTATCACCAAAGACTGTAGCTCGGCAGAGTGTCCAATTCTGGTTAGCTCTACTGAGGATGGATTAATTTAAATCAGAATAGGCACAGAAACAGATTATTAAAACAGAAAGGGAACACCAGAGCCTTCTCCCAGATAAGAGAGGAATCAAGCTTTGCTTATTTAGCTCTTATTTAGGGCTGATAAAGAATGTGATGGCTGCCTAGCAATGCATCATGTGGACAAACATTGTAGGAAGGGAGACTGCTGTCTGCCTAATCTAAAGTATGTCGATACAAGAACAAATGGATTTAGAGGATCAACAGTGTGATAGGAGAAAGGTAAAATACTCAACCCTTGACAAAGTTGGTACTTGATCATTCAGTCTATAAAGTGGAATTATGGTCTGGTTGCCAGTGATGGATGAAAACTAGTTTAAATAATCCAAGTGTCTCCTGTCCAACTTCCTCACTGCTAAGAAAATCCAAGAGAAACTGACGAGAGATCCTCTGCTTCTCATGCAGTATCAGCTAGTTCCTTCAACTTCCTCTACAACAATGCAAGCCACATGTGCCCCCACATGTGCCCACAGGCTTTCTGTAAAACCCACAAACTTTGGTTTCTCACAAGTTTCTTGTTGATTTTCTGATTAAAAAACCTTCTGGCCTGGGGAGGTGAGGAAAAGTCAAAGCTCAAACAAGGTCCAATGGGTCTAATGAAACGCACAGGGACAAGCATTCCTTGGTTCAAGGAATGTGTATCAGACCTGGTTAGGTACCAACTTTAAAATAAGGAAAATGCGTGAGCGTACTACGTAAATACAACGCACCATGATTTGTACAGCCAACTCACACATTTGTCAGTACTCATTTATCTTCCAAAACTGAAGATATTGATGAACATAAAGAATGTCTATAAGTTCAGCATAGATATTTCTCAAACAGCAAGAAAACACCTTAAAGAAATGTGGCCATCCCAATTTAATATGCTATAGAATTACTTAACCATCAATTCCAAGACCAGTGAAAGTCACACTATACAAATTGAGCTACCAGGCACACACTTGCAAGCTCACAGACTAAGCTAAACCATTTAAGAAGACATTTCTTATACTTTGTCCTTCCCAACACAACAAGCAATAGATACTTGATTGGCTCTATAGCCAAGAGTGGGATACCTTTTTTAATAACTGTTAGGCTGTTTCTCCTCTTCTCTATGCCATGTCCATGCAAATGTAGGTCTGCTGCTATTTGTAAGGTAAATTATGATTTGGACAAGAGAACCACGTATAATATTTGTAACAGGGTAGCCCATCTAGCTGCAATATTTATGGGTTTTCCTGCCTCTGCGTGGGATGATCTGACATTTTGATGAATGGATTAAAAGGTAGCCTAGTTTCACTACTTCATCTATAATTGCCTCTGGTGAAACTCTGTGAAGTAACACTGTATCATGGCACCTGGGAAATCACAACCAAATTGATATATCTTCAATGAGAGACAACCTAGAGAAACCACTTTCTCTAGCTGGGACAGAAATTTGTTTTCTAATGGACTTATTTCCATTAGGATCTTGATTTCCATTGCTATGCTAACTGCTTGCATAACCAATAACACTTGACACAGAAGAGTAAGGGGTTATCATGTTGCATAAACATGCCAGAAAAGCATGGTGCCCTGCTTCAAAGACTTCATGGTCCCCTTTGTGAAGTCAACATCTGAAAAGAAATAAAAGGATTTTTCACTTTTGAGGCATAATTAATATTCTCTTTTCCCTACTCATTTGTCAAAAAATAAGTACAGACCATCTGAAGTCCAGAAGGAGATCTTTGTATGCACAATAATCATGAAAGGATAAAGACTGTGTTTTCCAAAAATCACCTACGGGCTTTAGGCGCACTATCTAATCTGTATCCCAAAACAAGCTGCAAAATCTTGAGAGCCCCAAGAGCTCCAATTGTCCTATCCTCTTCTATTACAGTTCAGTTGATGTGGATACTCTGGTGAAAAAAAAAGCATAACCATAAAACATTATCCTCAATGGAGCTAATTTGGTCTCTTTTTCTTTAATGAAGTCTCCCTTGTGACTCTCTCTAGATAAACATGCCACTCTCTGGACTTTAATTCTTAATTCCTAAATGCTCTTTCACAGAATCACGGAATCACAGATTCACATGGCAGGTGTTGGAAGGGATCTCTGGGGCTCATGTAGTCCACCCCCCTGCTAAAGCAGGATCACCTACATCAGGTTGCACAGGATTGTATCCAGGCAGGTTTTGAATCTCTCCAGAGAAGGAGGCTCCACAGCCTCTCTGGGCAGCCTCTTCCAGAGCTCTGTCACCCTCACAGTGAAGAAGTTTTTCCTCATGTTCAGATCAAATTTCCTGAGTTCCAGTTTGTGTCCATTGTCCCTTATCCAGTCACTAGACACCACTGAAAAGAGTCTGGCCCCATCCTCTTGACCTTTTTGCTTTAGATATTTAAAAGCACCGATGAGTTCCCCTCTCAGTCTTCTCTGCTCCAGACTAAACAGCCCCAGCTCTCTCAGCCTTTCCTCATACAAGAGATGCTCCAGTCCACTCATCATCCTCACAGCCCTCCACTGGACTCTCTGCAATAGTTCCTTGTCTTTCTTGAACTGGAAAGCCCACAGTACTCCATTTCCCACATTAAAGACTGAAACTAGGCATCATGACTGGGTACTTCCAAAAAAAGAGGAATGCTCTGAGTGCACACGACGTTGTAAGAACTCTGGGAAACCACCTTTTACAGGGATTATTTAGGGTTGGCAGGAAGAGGGTGAAGTGCTGTGATTGGGAAGAATAGCTTCTGCAATGTCGATTCAGGTGGATGCTCACAAAACTTCTGCTGTAGTAAAGGAATGTGCTTCGCATACAACACAGTGAAAGGGCTAACTAAATGGTTTTCAGCAGAAAAGAAAAAAGAAAAACTGAATTTTACAATGGCTGAGAATTTGTTGTCCCTATTCCTTCAGCATGGGGAGGGAAGGGGGGGTGTGTGCAGGTAGTGCTAAGGAAGAGAGCTGGTACTCCTGCTATCACCAGCACCAGTGGCTGCTAGGTTTGCTGGACTGGAAGGTCTGCCTCTGCCCATCATTGCTGACTCTCCCAAAAATGGTACACATGGCCCTTGAGAATCTTTGGTTGATGATTCCTTTGGGAATCATCAGTAGGACTGGAGAAGCTTTTGTCCAATTTCAGTCAGGTGTCAAAGCAATAGCAGTCTTTAGACATGTTACCTTTCATTAAATTTTGTGAGAATGGCCAACTGTGCAGAGGAGTTAAAGCTGCTTGCACAAGGAAGGAACACAAATAATTTTCTCATTCTGCTGAAATCTGCTACTGAGGCTGACCTATGAGACAGCAGAGAATCCAAGTAGAATCCCCCACCACCACCACCACCTTTTAAGAAATTTGGCATCCTTCATTCTGGTGCTGATAGGAAGAGCCAGTTTTGTCTTTGTCAAGACAGATATTCTCTCAGGGCTGGGAGCTGGGTTTTTCAGAAGTATCATTCACTCTTGTGGTACTTGTGTTAACATGGACAACACAGTTTTCAGTGATTCTGTATGATCTTTAAACATACAATGCCAGGCAAGTAAAATCACATAGTCCTTTTCTTGGCACAAAAATTTATCAAGGAGGTGGCAAAGCTCTAGAAATCTCCACACTTGTGCAAGTGAATCTTTTCTTTCTCTTACCATTAGGACTTTCCTTTTCATCAAATAGAGCTCCCACATACCTCCATTATCAGAGAGCTCAAATTTATCATGTTTGGGTTTCACTTTTTAAAAATGGTACAGAAGAAAACAAAACAAACAAAAAAAAAAAGCAAGGAGAAAATTCATAAGTAGCAGTTAAATTAGATTGCAAAGCCCCAGAAATGCCCAAAGCTTGTAGCATCCTCCAGCAAATATATGATCACTAACTCGTTTTTGTGTCATGTTTAAGCTGCATGTCTTCATGCCAGCTCAGGCTCTTCTCACCTCCAGTATAGTGTGGAAAGGCAAATGTACACACAAGCAAGCTGTGCAAACCTTGTCAGCCTACGCATCAGTGCTCACAGCCCTCACAGGCACAAGGTGTCCTTTGTATCCTGTGCAACCTGCTTTCCAAAACCTCATCAGTTATCCTGTAAATCTGTCAACAGTGCTTGCCCCAGAACATGCCCCCATCTGTATTCCCTCCTCTGTTAAGCGCACACTTTTCAATGTGTTCCCCTTATTCTAGAATGACAGTTGGCTTGAACAAAAAATTAAAATTTATTTACAGGTATTTTTCAGGTTTAAAAATAGCACACATGTCCAACAATCAGGTTTTGTGGCCTGATATTATTGACCTGGAGTCATCAGTGTAGCAGAGAAGAATTATGACATTTTTGGCAGTAGTGAAACATTTACCAATTTTAGCCCAAGTTACTTCTAATGAAAAATTCATGCCTAAGTGTATTTCTTCTTATGCTCTCTCCTTGCAATCTTTTAAAAAGCATGTTTTGTGCTTTGTGCTGTTGGAATCCCATGTAATGTCTATCCATTGGGTGGTCATTACCCTTGCCTGTTCACTACCTTCTCCCATTGGGTTAATTTTCTGGTACCATGTGTAATTGCATTTTTCACTGTATTTATGCATTAGTATAGCAGTCATCCAGGCTACTGGATTTCAACATTTGAATAATATTATTAATTTATAAGTCTTAATTTAAAATTATTGGTTTTGTGCTGTTCTGGATGCTTGCTTACAATCCCAGATGTTTTAAATATGAATTACATAATCTTGACAGACAGTCTAAATTTCCAAATGTACAGACTGGGTGATGGTCATGCTGACTTTGACTTAGGGCCCATCCAGTCTTATCCCTTTAATAAAAAAATAGGAAGACTTTAAACCTGTTTAGACATAAGCTTGAAATTTTTAGGACCTTTGAGGAATGGTACATTGACTAAGGGTGTCACGGGAAAGCTGGGAATCCTGGTTTCAATAACTGTCTGAATGCAGCACAGGGGCAGGTAGGAAACTGATGTGTAATGGGGCCAAGAAAGAGAGGGAAATGAGAGTTTATCCCAAGAATGACAGCCTACTTCTGCTGGGATTGGGAATTGACAGTGCAAAATGTGCCTGTTGTGTGGGAAGTACTTAGGGAGGGACAGAACCGTTTATAATGTTAAATTAAATTGTTCTCCAAAACCTTGCTCTGCCAGACGTCTATGTGGTGCTAAAGATTTTCTCTTCTGCTATAAGACATGTCCTGTTTTCTGCTCATCTGAGGGCTCTCTGAAACAGATGGCAAGTCCCAGCGTGCCATGTAAAATTAGAGAGGAAAACTGTCTCTAGAAAAGAATGCACAGAGAAGGGAGCAAGGTCTTTGTTAATGTCGTTGTCCTTTTTATTATAAATCCGCATAGGCTTCTGGGGGAGGAGATGGAGTTACATTGTTCTGCATGTCTGATGAGGTGGAGAGCCAAGGAGCAGGTTGACTCTAGGATCCAATAATGCTAAAAAGGATGTACTTTTCTGGAGTGGTAATTGGCTGTGAACACATATAAAGCACGGCACTTGATGGACACCACAGCTAGCATTGGATATTTTTGAGGTTTCACAGTCTGTCGTGCATGCAGGGTGAGTGAGGGTGCACAGGTTGGGGAGATCCCCTGGGGAACACAGGTCACTATAGACATAGCATGCGCAATATATCTTCATGCAAGGACAAAATCCACAATCTTGTACTTGCCTTTTAAACTTTGTACATAGATAGCTTTACTTCCTCAAAACCAGCAGAGCTGTATACTCCACACCACACAGCTCTTTAGTGTCCTCTGCAGTCCACCAACAATGCTTTGACTAGCTAAAGTAACCTTTGCTGGCCATACTGTTGTTTTGCTGTCTGGGTCAGTCAGAGTTTGTGCTTATGCCTTTTAATGTGTTCTAGCCAGGATGAAATGACCCTCTATAGAGATGAGTTTTTCCCTCCTGTAAGGGCTATCCTTTTAGAGCAGATGGGAAAGGCACATACACCATAATATCTGCAGTGCTTTAAAAAATCTGCAAGTGAGGGAAATTAACATTAAGACTGAACACAAGATTATAAACAGCATATGGAGAATAAATCTCCATTAAGCAAGGTTGAGGAGGAGGAGGAAGCCAAGGGGGCAGCTAACTCCAATAACAGAAAAGATATAGCTCTAAGTGCTCTCCAGGACAGGCTCATATAGGCTAATTAGCTATCTCACGAGCTGGCTAAAATGCAAGAGCTGGCACTTTCCTGTTGAGCATAATCATAGAAATGTATTTTCCTGCCTCGTCTCATGGCTTCATACTGCAAGTCTGGTTTTCACAGACTCACAGAATCATAGAATGTGTTAGGTTGGAAGGGGCCTTTGGAGGTCATCTAGTCGAATCCCCCTGCAGTAAGCAGAGACATCTTCGCTAGATCAGGTCTCTCAGAGCCACATCAAGCCTGACTTCGAATATCTCCAGGGACGGGACCTCCACTACCTCTCTGGGCAACCTGTTCCACTGACCTACCACCCTCATACTGAAGAACTTTTTCCTAATATTCTAGTTTAAACCCCTTGTCCTACTGCTACGTGCCCTCATGACCAGTTCTTCCCCAGCTTTTTGGTTTTTTTCAACTTCAGGCTCTATTCCCATCCTCTCAGCCTTAAACCTAGTTGAGGGACAAGGGTGTCTAAATAATCTTCATGCACCAGGCGTGATTCTCCACTGAAAATGGAATGGTGAATTCAGTGAACCAGACAGTGACATGGGATCCCCAGAATATGGGTGTGAGAGGCAATAAAGGTAACAAATCATACCAGATACATCCTGTAGCTTTTATTGTCTGGAGCCTTTTTGGCGAATGACAAAATGGTGTGAGAAGGAATTCATGTAGCCACGATAAACTCTTTACAGAGAATAAAATAGACTTTCTAGCATGGAGAAATACCTTCTCTCCTGCATATCTCTGCTGCATTGGGAAAATCAATTAGCACAGGGAATTTGTCTTAATGCAGTTTTACATTTTTGCGTCCGTTTTTGTGTCATATTTTTTTTCCAGAGAGGAGGTGCCTGGGGATTTCCCATGCATCTGTTCTAACTGGGAGGGCAGAGGGAAATGACATTAATTAAAGTAACAGTAGTACACTTTGAACCTTTACAATCTGATCAAACTCGAACAGAAGGAGAGAAGCAGCGGGGAGCCACAATGGAAAGGATTTATAAAATATAAATCATAAAGCAGAGAGGAGATAACATAACAAATGGCAGGCCAGGTGCAACTTTCCTAAGTGGTGCTGAATTTAGCCCAAATCCCTCATGCTTTTTTTCCCCTTGGCCATCTGAACAGATGTCTGTAGCCTTCAGATAAATTATAAAATATGGAGGGAGGAATTCTGCTTGGTGCTGTTGCCTTGCAAAAATGTCCCAGCTGCTGATTTTTACTGTTTACTTTTACTGCTCAGGAAGTGGAGGGAAAGATGATGGTGAGCAGCTGGGATTTGTAGGGGACAGTGGGCTCTTCCGTCAACAAATTCGCTCTCCTCTCACCTTCCCATTAACCTCCCAGTGAGCTATCAGTTTTGCTTTTCTTCATATTGTTTTTTTCTCTAAACAGCAGGGAAAAAACTAAATGCTCTTTTTCTTATGAGCGTCTCCATTTTCCTACTCTCCATATTTGACATCCTAGAATGAGAATTAGACCAGAGCTCACTAAAACACTTGCAGACAGACTGAATTTCATGCAACACCCTTGGCTGACATCTTCTCTAGGCTGCCTCTAGACGATTTCCTGCTCAGCACTTTCATTTAAGCCCCTTAAACCTCTCTTCAGCAGGACCTGCCTTTTCCGAAGATTAGGCACAGAGATTTATTTGGAAACTGGGATTCCAAGGGCCATAATCACATAATCTACCAATACCTTTAGGTATTTAAGTCCCTTTTCAGTGAGTCCCTTTATTTCCTCTCTGTCCCTACTTCCTCATGCAATTGCTAACTTCACAGCTTATGGATGAAGGGACAAAGCCTTCAGGTCAAAGGGGAGTACATGACAATAAGGTGTCACCAAGACAGGCAATGTAGGATTTACTGTCTGCAGGATGAGTGACTCCTGAACTAGGGCTTTGCTGAGCACACAAGCACCTCTAACCAACTGGGGGGAAGGCGTGGGGAAAGGAAGGTCATCACATTCGGGAAGTGTAGTTCAGCTCAAGCATGAATTTAACGGTGTTTTGTGCACTGGGGCAAATTACCAGGGCTTCGCTGATACACACTATTTCCTAACCTAGTTAACAGTTCTGCCGAAAAGCAAAGCTTCCCTGCACCACAACCTTCTTCACATCATTGCAACTGCCTTGCAAACTATGCAATGACATGTTGGTCTCTTGCAGTCTCTGAATAGGAGAGACAATATCTGCACCTCCTTCTTTTTAGGATTTGAGAGCCATGTCATGGCAATCCATGCTGGGACCCTTCATACCTATATTTCTGGAAGTTCTTGTTTCAATCCCCAGTAACCAAAATGGCATCTCTTACACACACACTCCACAGACTACATTTTGAGTTCTGATTTACAAGAAGATAAAACAATTCTCTTGCTCAGCCTGGTATCTGTGTCTGGCAGGCCATCTGGCAAGCAGGTTGCAAGAAGAAAGAATCTTTTCTGTATTACTACTTTCCCTAATTTTTCAAATTAGTCTTCTTTCCTTCCCCCCTCAACCTTGTCAAGAGTGCAAAACAGATGAAAAACTAATCTTGAGCTCTTCACAACGCTCATCTCAAATGAGCTCTGGTCTATCTATTTCTGCAGTAAAGGATTTATTAAACAGAGAATGTAAAGGGGAGAATATAATAATGAAGCTTTAATTGTCAAACTCTTTACCTTGTTGCTCTCCTGCACCCTAATGAAAACCAACACAGATAGCTTCTATTAGAAATGTTAATTATTTTGTAGATAATTAGATGCAATTAGTTCTAAAAGCATCTGACCTCACTTAATAATGGCAAGTGGGGGCAGTGGGGACATTGGGGGC
>VZTU01024174.1:32553-62265 GCA_013400835.1 Zapornia atra
CGGGGGAGGGAGGGGGTGGGAAAGAAACCTTTTTAAAATGTTGAGAGATACAAAAAGCAGCAACAGGAAGAAAATAAGCCCACAAATCAGCAGATTTGCTAATGGTAGTTATGTGTAAAGTAATAAGGCTGCAGAAGAGAAAGCATTCTAGAAAAATGATGCACGTCCTAAATTTCAGCAGTTTACGTAGCAAATTAAATGAGACTGCATCTTGGTCTGATTTCTTATTAGAAGTTTACATTGCCATGCTTTGTGTGAGTATCCTTTCTTCTTCCACTCCAAAATAAGTTTTGAACATAGGGCTGAATTTTAACACAGTGTGATGGAGGTGCCAACCAGTTTCACTTAAATAGGTTGCTCTGTTCCCAAGGGAATCTCCCTTAGAGTCTGAGGGAGAGACCCTTTTGTGTCCGGTGATCCAAAACCTCAGGCAATTCACAGGGAGATGAGTCTTCATGCAGTGCCTGGCAAAAAACTGCAGGCAGGATTTGTACCTCCTTAAACACCAAAGTCTGGCCAAGGAAAGAGACCCTTACAGACACGATGCTTTACTTTCACCAGAGCTCCCAGAACAACATTCTCTTCGATCACAGTCATTTTCAGGGAGGAAAGAAGAACCAGTCCTCTCTGCTCTGTGAAGTGTTACCTGGAGGCATTAGGGGCGCATCAAAGGCCAATGCTCCCATACGTGGGTGCTGCACTACTGCAGGGCTGCTGCAGCAGGTGGGAAACACATCCTCTGTGAAGCTCCCCAGACATGCCCCAGTCCTGTGACTGCTTTTGTTGCAGTATCTCCCTTTCCATACACCTTTTCCCTTCCATACTTGGATGTAGCTTCATAAGGAGAGCTCTACAACTTCCCTCTTGAGCTTCCCACCCTTCAAAGGAAGACAAAAGAGGCTAGAAATTTGTTACAATATCTGGTAACAGGTTATCTCCCAAGGGGGATTGAATTATCAGCGCTGTCTCTTATAGTGAGATCAACAAGCTACTCTGTATATACTTTAGACAATGCCTTTATGGCCTTTTAAATCAACATCCCCTCAGATCTCTCTCAGCATCACCTACGGCACAAATTCTTTTTCTCCAATTTTCTGTAAGCTGCCATAATTAGATGGATTAGGGGAGTAAACAATCTATCATTTACCTTCTTGAATGTAGTAGATGAAAGTCTGCTATACAGCATCACATCCCATTAAAAGACTGCTTCACTGAACACAAGCTATTTCACAGTGACGGAGGTCTTAATAACCGTGCCTAAAGGGAAGTTATTATTGGAAAGAAATATCAGGCATATAAGCCATGGCAAATGCATGGACGATGTTAGGGCTGGAAACTCACATCATCAGGTTGTGATCCAGACCAGCAGGCAGCAGAGCAAATACGCTCTGGACTGCTGTGCATAATCTTGGAGTTCAGCATGTGTACCCTGTGTACACCCCCGACTTATGTCCTGCAGACATGCAGAAAAAGAACTGCATTTCATTTCTGCGTGTAGTGCCTTCTGCCACGCTCCCTTTCATATTTATTAGTTTTAACTCACTGCAAGCCACACTCTCGGTGTCTCTCTGTAACGCACAGCATTGCCTTGCAGTCCTTTTGGTTCCATGTGTGCAAATGTTTTTGCCAACTCTACCTCCCACTTTAATTGCTTCGTGCTTTTTTCTTTATCCTTTTTTTTTTTTTTTACTTTCTAACATGAATGTGAAGCCTAGTTCAGTAACACAGCCATGCAAAATTATCTAACCACTTCTCTGATGGGGTTTAAGGACAAGGCATTCTTTAGAGAGGTGATTTGAGCTGATTGAGTTATACCAAAAGAGGTTGCAAAGACAAACCTAAACAAATATGCAAATTCTCTCTGTTGTTATTCATAGGGTCCTCCTGTTTAAGTGCTTGATATTTTTACTACCTTACTCACAGAAATACCAAGTATTTTTTGAATGTTTGTCTGGAAGATTACCTTTTAGCTCCAACAGCCACCCAGCAAAATATTTTGTTGCTTCTTGTTTGCAAATGTTGATTTATGGAACTTAAACTTTGGGGAAATGTACTTTCCTTCTGGAAAGACTTAAATCCAGGATTAAATCTATATTCATCATGTGGGTGAGACTAACCAAACAAAGAACAGCGCAATAATCCCATTAGTTGGGCATTCATCTGACATGTAACACAGCTTCAAATTTCGAATGAACCAAGCTGGACAGGGAGCTCTACAAGTGGAGGCTTTGGGTAATCTGGGATGTGAATCCCTCTTTCTTCACTTAATGCCTTGTTTCTTGCTCACATAGGAAAAAAAAATGAAATAAACACAGGATAAAAATTCTCTATCACTCTTTAAAGATTACCTTACAATCCAGAGGATGAAATGCTTTCTCTTCTCTCTTAGCCATTTTAAAAGCCTGTTTCCCACTCACTGAGCAGGTGCATGGGGAGCCAGAATACAGCTCAGTTTTATACAGTCTTTTCCCCCATCTGAAACAGTAGGTGCAGAGCCTTGAGTTCCCTATCTTTGTACTGAGCACTAAGCTCTGCAGAAAAACAGTCTTTTGTCCCAAAGAGTTCAATATATTTGAGGAATACTCTGAATCAGCTGTTGTGGCCACCAAGCTGCAAATAACACAAAACCCAAGAGCCAGCCTTAAAGAGGTAAAATGGAGCTGGGTGTTGCTCCGATGTGGCATCAAAACTAATACCACTTGCTCAGTACTGCCCACCGTGGTCAGCAGATGTTGCACACGCTCCTTTGCGATGAACTATTTAGATACAAGTATCTTGGGGCTGTTCATCTACTATTGAGGAATAACAAGTACTGCCCTAGAAAAAAGGACTCTTTTTGCAAAAATGCTGAAGTTCTTTAGTCATTAGGTGCATCATTTACTCACACGAACTACAAGCTTTAAAAGACTCTCTCTGTACGGTACATTTAGTCATCCGAAAAATGCAATATGATCCAGCAACATGTCCCAGAGTTTCTAGAGAAAGGAGACTTTCCAGAAGGCACTCAAAATTCTGGGCAGCGTGAGGTTACAGCCTTTCTAGAAATGGCAACTCTTGTCTGTGTGAGTGTCACTGGTAGATCCATTTCTTCTGATTTGGGAGTATGCCTTGAGTTTTCCAAGTCCAGTCAGACAAAAAAAAAAAACAAAACACCAAGCCACAGCAAAAATTCACAAATTTTGTGGCCCTAGATGAGGTAGGGAAAGTTGACATTTAGAAACAATGTGCATGAACACGCATGCCTGCTGTTCAAGAAGTGGAGTGTGAGATGTCATATGGCACGTTCACTGCATCTTGCACATTTGCATGTAAGTGTGGGAAGTTCTTCATCTGAGAGGGAAGAAATGGAGGGAAAAGTAGAGCTGAGAAGGAAGGTTAGGAACACTTTTCTCCATGCTACTATTTTCCCCACTGCTGCAGATAATTTGTGTTTAGATATGAGCAGCTGTTGTCGCTGTGCCTTTTACATATTTGTAGAAGTCAATCACAAGATGGCACATCCTCCCACTCTCCCCAGGTCTGGCTGCTGCTTGAAAACATTGTGTCAGTCTGAGCATTGCATTTCCTGGTGTTCATGATTTTAATGTGAATGCACAGCACCAATTTCATATCCTTTCTGTTGGATCATTTTGCTTTGGCTCATCTAGTTTTGAATATTGTTGGGGTTTATAGGGATGCTTTTAGCCAGTATTTCAAACTAATAAAATGTTTCCTTTTATAACCCAAGCATATTTGAGCTTCATCAGGCCAAAATAAACATACAATAACTTGTGAATTGCTGACATGATGGACAAAAAAGCTATTTTAAACCACCCGGATCCCCTACCAGATTGAGCCTATATCTTAGCTGAAGCAGAGATAACACCAGTAGAAGGAAAGAAAAGTGACTTGGCAGCACACCAGATGTGATGAAACCTCAGGGGGAGGAGGGCTTGCAGAACCTCCGTGATATTTAGTTTGAGGCTAGAGGGGATATGAAGCTCCCAGAGTCTTTGCAAGCTAGGATTTACAGAGAGCAGCATGCAGAAGGGAGGAAGGCTGTGAGTGGAATGCAGCACACCGAAGCAGCAACTAGGTGCCACATTCTCCAAAGATGCTGAAGCAGGAGGAACTAGTAAGAGTTGTAGTACTGGCCCTGTGGATCAAGCAGAGCTTGTCATGCTCAGGAAGGTTAGAAAGGAAAGCTGGATAACTCATCTAACATCAAAATCCTTCTCACCCCAGCTCTTGGTTTAGATCACCCTTTAGCTACCATAACCTTATCACCTTTAGCTACCATAACTCATCTGCCATCACTTAACTGACACTTCTCATCCCAAAGGACCAGATATTCAGTTTGACTCCAGACAGAGTCCCTTTTCCCAAAACGCATTGGCAATGCTTTCAGTTCACAAGATAGTTTCTTGTACTCCTTGGCATGGAGTCTCCCAACATGACTTTGTAGAAAACAGCATCCGTCCTCCTTAGAAAGTCTGGGATACAAAAAGAGGATTTAGCCTTCTGTAGTATTTTTTCTGTAGTATTCTGTAGTATTTTTTATTTACTCAAGGTTGTTTCCAAAGCACTTTTAAAATACAGGGTTCCTGTACTAGCTAACTCAGTTGCCTGTAAGCAATATGTCTCCTGGAGCTTATAGCGCTTCCTTCATGAAGGGGAGAAGTGCAGGCCAGAATTTTTATCCTGTTTTCTTGGAAGGTACCCTAGTGTCTCAAGCTTCAGGCAGGTCTGCTAGAAGGAAAAGTGACCTCAGGCTGGAGGACCGAAGGACATGTCCCAGAGCATTGCCTTCAGCATGCTCATGCAATATCAGTACAGAGTACAAATGCAAGGCAAGACCTTGTCTCGCCTTGTCTCAGGCTGCAATTTGTGCCATTTGAGATAAACCCTATAAATCACAAAGACTTTGTATTGATATCATTGCCATGGGACTTCAGCTTCTGCTTTGTTTTTAAAACCTAGCTCCTAAAGGAACCCTGCAGGGACATCTCTATCCCATGCAGGGCAGTTCCTTCTGAGGAGCTTGTTATAGCCCAGGTAAAGTTCCTTCTCTATCCCTGTTTGTAAACTAAGAAAAGAGCAAATGGATGGGAAGGATTAAAGAGCACTTGTGACATTTCCTTCTAAGCTGTGTACTTCTCTTATGTCGCTCAATGAATCTCTCTCAGGGTTTCAGTGTTTCGATTTATTTTTTTATATCCTGGCAGTAAATTATATTAAAAAGTAAATCTTAAAGATGCACACAGTGTGAAACCAAGCCATGAATCACTGTTACCCCAACAGGCTGGCTCTCCATCTGCAGTTGTGCCAGTTCCTGTGGTTTCACACAGGCACGGCCCCTCTGTCCCACTTCCCACCATCTGCACACTAAACAGCCTGTTTGCAAAAAGCCAGGGTAATTATGTGGTTAGATGCAGATTGAGCATCTATTGCTTGGATAGCAGAACATATATTGCTTTCCCAGAGAAGTGTCTCTGGGAGAATCAGGTGTCTAGAATAAAAACAGACAAGTTAGCCCGGCTGTCCAACGCAACCCATCAGAAACAGAGTTGTTGGCTCAGAGAAGATGAGACGGCACCCTTCTCATCCCTGGCACAAGAAGCAGTGTTTGGAGACTCCCTTTAAGTCCTGAGCATATCAAAGGGAACACACTTCCAGAGACCAGGTGTCTTGGCCTTAATTCTCTCAAGTCATCCTACATTAGTAGCTTCTTTAGGATACATATCCACCAATTTTAGAGCAACATGACACCCATTACGATGTATGAACTGTCTATGATATCACCTGAATCAAGGCCAATGTGTTTACCCAAATCCTGGACCCTCATGTAGGAGTTAAACCTAGGTTCAGGCTCCAGCCTGACCACAGCATTCAACAACTGAGAAGGCTTTTTGCAAGAGTCCTAGTCCCAGTTCATGATAGGAAACCTCTTCTCTGACAGAAAGTTGGAAGTAGTGATGCAAGAGCTTCGGGAATCTGCTAAGAAAAGAGAGGAGTGTATTCCTCCACCAGCCATGGAGACACTTCAGGCCTTGATACATGGCAGTTTTTTGTGCTTTTGGTTAAAAGCACTACTGGGTTGAGGCAGCACGGGAAGGTTCTCTGGAAACCCAGTACTGTTTTCTGTGCTATCTCAGCATAGCAGAGTTGTTTTGAAAAACCTCTAATGCTCTTCAGTCCCTTCTAGTATAATGAACTTTAAAAGGCAGAGGAACCCCTTCCCTCCCCAGGAGTCCTCAGGGTGGTCCCATCCTCAAAAATCTCATTTTCTTTCCTATCTCACAGTGTAAGTTGATAGCCAAACTATTCCAACAATTCTCCTGAGAAATACTGGGGCTTGTCTTAATGGAAGTGCTTCCATGACTCTGCTATCAGTTGCAAACATGTGGTGGGTTTATGCATGTGTGTGAGGGGAAGGGTGCAGGGCAGGGGTGTCCGTTCTCTGTGAGCTTTGCAGACAGTCCTGGAGGGGCTCTGATTTTGACCAGCTTCTCACGGAGAGCAATGTGATGGATGGAAATGTTCCTCTAAAATAAGGAGCAGGAAGACAATGCAAGAAGAAGGGAAACACTATCATTCTCCTGGGTTATCTGCATTTGTGTGTGTGTGTGTATGTGTGGCTTTCCCTCTTCTATCTCATTTCTTAAAAAAAAAAGCAGGAATTTGAGAGAAGTAGGAGGATGTGGCTTGTATTTCTACCACTCCCCTTTCTGCACTGTAAATTCTTAAACAGGCCCAAGAGAGTAAATTGCTTTTGCAAGTTTTATCAACAAGAAGGCAGCCCAGCAGAGTTACAGATCAGTGCTCAAAGATTGCCTTCATGTTTAGCAAGAAGCTTTCAGGCCAGAAAAATAACTTTAAAAAAAAAAAAGAAATATATATATAGGGAGGGGTGGCTCCCCCTTTCCTGATGGTACAGAATTTGCATTCTGTGGATATAACATGTCTCCCTGATGCATTTCTAAGTCTTCAGTCTAGTCTCAAGTAAATTGCCTTTAGTATTCAGGATTATAAGACTTACCCCAATCGGGACATAGGAGAGATGTGCTGGACCATGGAGACAGCTACACTCAGTACAAACTATTCCACAAGGCATTATCCAAAAATGACAATTTGGGTTTTTCAGATATGCACCGTGTTATTGAAAAAATAATTTTTAAGCCTGCCTTGTGCCATAAAGTTTCACACTTAAGTAACATCAGATGCTGTTTCACAAGTCTGCATTTTCAATTAATAGCAAAAGTGAAAGATGGAGAAGACTGAAAACAAGCCAATATGTCCATACACATGTATATGTGCTAATTTCTACCAGAAAATTAGAGAAAAACAATGCCAACGACCAATAGTAGAAAAAAAAAAAAGCAAGGAAAAACCCATTTCCTTGAAAAATAAAATTGGACATTTGCAACATTATTTTTGTTTATTCCACTCAATTTCACTATGTGTTGAACTACATTGTCATTTCAGAACTGACCCTCTTTTCAGAAAGCTGAAGAGAGCCAGGGTGGATCTTATCTGGTGCTGGTTTCAAAGACAAACCTTGAGAAGAATTTTAGCCTCCCTGTGATAAAGCCCCATTTAGGGGGTACAGCACGACAATTTCTGGTTCCTCCTTCTCTAGGAAATTGGGTTCCCTCCCCACTAAAAGAGTAGAAAAGATCTTAAGATGTCCACAGCAAAGTGTAGCTTGTCAGCTCTTCAAAAGAAGAGGTTTCTTTCCAAAAAAGAAGCCTTGATATTTTTTGGACAAGCAGGTGTTCTGTATTACCAGCCACTCTTCCCACTGTCTCTTGTGGAGCCAGGTGCTCAACACCTGGTAAGATGACAGTTCTAAGGGAAGGTATGGCAGCGATCAGCATGCCACACTGTGACACCTCTGGCTATGCAGTTTGTGGCTTAATCCCCTCATTTCCAGCAGCCCATCCTTTGGAGGCAACTAATGGGATGTATTTTGCAACAATGTCCCCAGGTAGTTAAGATTAATGACGTTTTCCCCATCTCCCCTGAAAGCCACTGGATTGCAATTAGACAACTAAGCTCAGAGTCTACCAAATTGTTGTTTTAGGCTGCCAGATTATTCAGGTTGACTTTACTATGCCAATTTTAATTTTCATAAAATCACAGAATCATCGAATCATTTACGTTGGAAAAGACCTTTAAGATCATCAAGTCCAACTGTAAACCTAACACTGCCAAGTCCACCACTAAACCATATCCCAAAGTGCTGCGTCTACGTATCTTACAAATTCCAGGGAATGATTCAACCACTTTTGTGGGCAGCCTGTTCCAAAACTTGGCAACGATGAAGAAATTTGTCTTAATATCCAGTCTAAACTTCCTCTGGGAAAACTTGAGGGCATTTCCTCTTGTCCTATCACTTGTTACTTGGGAGAAGAGATCAACATCCACCTCACTACAACCTCCTCTCAGCTATTTGTAAGAGAGCAGTGAGGTCTCCTTTTCCAGGCTGAAAACCCAGTTCCCTCAGCAGCTCCTCATCAGACTTGTGCTCTACACTCTTCACCAGCTTTGTTACCCCTTTTTCAGACACAGTCCAAGCACCAAAATGTATTTCGTGTGGGGAGGGGTCCAAAACTGAACATAGTACTCGAGGTGCGACCTCACCAGTGCCAAGTACAGGGGGAAGATCACCTCCCTGGTCCTGCTGGCTACACTATTTCTGGCACAAGCCAGGATGCTCTTGGTCTTCTTGGCCACCTGGGCACACTGCTGGCTCATACTCAGCCAGCTGTCAACCAACACCCCCAGGTCCTTTCCTGCTGGGCAGCTCCCCAGCCACTCTTCCCCAAGCCTGTAGCATTGCATGAGGCTGTTGTGACTCAAGTGCAGGACCCAGCATATATTCATACAGGGAAAAAGACTTCTGGAGTTCTCTGATTCCAGGAACTAGTAGCATAAGCACAAATCTGACATCTCTAATCCAAAACTCATTAAATTAATAGCAATCACACCTTTCAGTATGTGAAGCCCATTTTTCCAATGCCTTACTCCAACCTTAGATATATAATTGATCCATCAGAAGACCAATTATTTTTGCCACCGAGTACTTACACCAGTGCACTAATATTGCTATATAAGTGCTTAAAATAATAATTAGAACTAAATGAATTATGAATAAGCTGAATAATTTATTCAGATATATTGAAAAACTTGAGCAACTTTATGTGATAAATATATTTAATTACTCACTCTGTCCTATAGCTTGGTGAACAATATTTTTTAAACTCAATGAGTAATTTGTTTTTTTAAAAAAGTAACAATTGTCAAATAAATTATCCATTGAATAATATTCAACCAACTCTAATAATACTGAGTTAACAGCAAGTGCATTTGTAAATGGCCACTGGACACCCAAATAAGCATGTCTGATCTTCCTGAGAAGAGGTTTTGCTTATCTCTAATAAAATGCTTATTGTGATAAAATATAATCTTTCTACATCAAGAACTCATTTTTACTTTTTAGTGGAGTAAAAAAGGACAGAAGCAGCAGCAGAAGGGAATAAGAATGTCCAGTCTTTATGGCTGAAACCATAGCAACATGCCCATTTTCAGATGGGATGAAAGCTACCACACATGAGGTAGAATAGGAGGACAGAAGTTTAATTATGCCCATGTTCCTGTTCCCTCATCTTCAGTGTAAAACAAGGACAGAGAAACCACTGAATTAAGAGCTCAGCTTTGTGATCCTCACTGTAGAAGTGATCTTGCAGGAAAGTTTTCTACTAGGGGCTAGCAGCTTTGCAATGTGTACTTGTGAGGTTAGTATCAATACGAGAGAGCTTTCCTCCATTGGGATCTGAAGAGGTAGAACCCCAAGACAGAAGTTTTACATAAGTAACCCTTCCACTCAAGGGTACATCCACAGCAAGAGTAAATGGACGCACATTAAGACCAAGAAAGCAGCACCTGCTTCCTGTAATTACCAAAGGTCACAGGTTAGAGATTTTTCTATTGATCTAATGCACTTTTTCCCCACCCTGGATACGTTTGTTCAGCTCTGATAGATACTCAGATCCAGAACTGAGCTTCCCCAAGGAGCTGCACAGTGTAGCGATCCAGCTTTTGATACTGAAGATGATATTTATTGCTCAGGGAGAAAGCTCATATTTTTTCAACTCCTACCTGGACTGACCTAGTTGGGCTTAGCCTTGAAGAAAAAGAATGTAGCAAAGTGCCCTTAAAGATTAAAATTTATTTTACTTTTTACAGCTTTGCTGTAAAGCCTTGGGCTGAAGTACAATTTGCAGTTATAATTATGGTATATTAAACACACAGTTCTTAGTTGCAGCCTTCACTATTCTGGCTCAGCTACCTCTAGACGTGTGACCTTAGCATTTTATTCAAGTGTTCTCTCCATTATAATCTCATTTAAAAATGCATCATGTAGAGATGAAGCTCACATCCCTTCTTTTCTCAATTATCTTCAAAGACTTTTCTACCTATAAACTCAAGGGGCCAAGTACACAGCCTCACCTAGGACTGTCAGGCACTACCATGTGAAATGACAGTCTTCACAGGTTATTCTTGTTTCTCTGAACCTGCTTTTCAGCATCCTCCAAGACAGGTTTTATTTACATTGGTCATCCACTTGTGACCACTAGTATAAGACTTAGAGCTTAGGAGCAGTTATCTGAAGGAAGGCATAGGGTGGCTTTTATAAGCTTTGAGACATGTGCAAAGCTGTGTCTCAAGTCACACAGGTCAGTACTACAAGTGAAGGTGTAAGGCTGGAGGACTGAAGCACTCCCAATCTTTGCCTGCATTTTCTTACCTTCAGAGCAAATTGACACATTCTGGCCTATAAGTAAATATTGTCAACCAAGGAGTTTGGGTTGCAGTGTGAGCCCAAGCCTTGAGTTATATGGAGCCTTAACAGGCAGTAGGTCAGTTGCATGAACTGAAGATCATATTTCATCTAACATACTCTGTGTAAGGACTGGAAACCTTTTCATATATCCTCATATATAGAAGGATCATCTGTCCAGCAGTTGGGGTTGCATGCATTCATCCTATCTGAGTAATTGAGAAGGACTTGAAGAAGGAACAGGTTCTGTATCAGGCTCAGTTAGATATTTCATACAGAAAGACAAAGTATGAAGATGGAAGAGGCATATGATGTGTTAATAGCAAGACCGGTGCTGGATTTATAGATATTTCCAGAGGGCTGAACAAGCAATTAAAGACAGGAGAAAGTGGAGCATTTGTGACTCATGTTTTGGGAAAAGTTGACAAGCTTGTAGCCAAGTCCTTCCAGCAAAGAGGGAAAGTCCACAGACAATACTTCAGTCACGGACCTTGGAGCCCTTCTCACCTGCTGCAGGACACCAAGTCAATCTCATTGGCTTAAGTTGCTACAGTTGTAACCAGCAGCGGGGGAATGGCTTTCCCTGGCATGCTTTCCTCTTTTCTATAAAATGATGGGTTTAAGCACATATCCCAGTAAGAACCACCTTGTGAGAGCTGCTGCCTTAGAACAGACAGACCCTGGCCTCCTCTAGTTTCTATAAGCTCACCACTCTGGCTACCTTGCCTCAAGTCACTGCAAATGCTTTTGCAGATATCACTCATATTTCCAAGTACTTTAAAAAGGTTTAATTCAGCTGGAACTGCATTTCTCATTTGTGTGCATGCCCTGTATATCCCATCTGCTACTTGAGCAAAAGAGGCTATACTGGGTTTATTTGACTATGTTTTGGTCTCAGGGGGCGGGTGGGCAGACACACCACAGGGGTGGCTTCTGTGAGAAGCTGCCAGAATCTTACCTCATGTCTGACAAAGCCAATGTCAGTGGGCTCCAAGATGGACCAGCTGCTGGCCAAGTCCAAGCCCATCGGGAGAGTTGTAGTGCCTCTGTGAGAACAGGAAGAGGGAAAAGTTACTGTGCAACATAAATTGCAGCCAGAGAGAGGAGTGATAATATGTGAGAGGAACAACTCTGCAGTCACCAAGATCAGTGAAGAAGGAGGAGGAATAGTTTCAGGCACCAGAGGAGAGATTCCCCTGTAGGCCATGGAGAAGACCAGGGAGGTTGATGGTGAAGCAGATATCCGCCTGCAGCCCATGGAGGACCCCATGCTGGAGAAGGTGGATGTTCAAAGGAGGCTGTGACCCAGTGGGAAGGCTACACTGGAACAAGCTCCTGGAAGGACCTGCAGCCCATGGAGAGAGAACCCTGTGCTGGAGCAGTATTGCTGGAAGGACTTGTGACCCCATGGGGGACTGCACTGGAGCAGTCTAATCCTGAGGTTCTGCACCCCATCTAAGGGACCCATGCTGGGGCAGTTGGTGAAGAACTGCAGCCCATAGAAAGGACTGGTGGATAACTATCTCCCATGGGAGGGACCCCACACTGGAGCAGTGGAAGGGTATGAGGAGTTCTCCCCCTGAGGAAAAAGGAGCAGCAGAAACAGTGTGTGATGAACCAACCACATCCCCCATTCCCTGTCTTGCTGTGCTTCTGGGGAGGAGGACAAGATAGAGAAAATCAGGAGCAAAGTTGAGCCCAGGATGAAGGGAAGGGTGTAGGTAAGGTATTTTCAGATTTAGCTTTTATGTTTCATTACCATACTCTGATTTGATTTGTAATAAATTAAATTCATTTCCCCAAGTCAAGTCTGTATTGTCCATGACAGTAACTGGTGAGCGATCTCTCCCTGTCCTTATTTCAACCCATGAGCCTTTCGTTAAATTTTATATCCCCTGTGCAGTTGAGGAGGGGACAGATAGAATGGCTTTGGGGGGCACCTGGCATCCAGGCAGGGTCAACCCACCACAGAGGATATATACATAGCAAACACGCAGTCTTCCTCTGTTTCAGTGTCCATGTTTGTCTGCAAGTGTGTGTGTGTGTGTGTGTGTGTGCAAGCGTGCAAGTGCAGGGGCACACTTCTCTGTGGAAACTTTAATTGGACTCTCAATCTCCTACAAACAATTGCAGCCAATGGATTTGCTCACTAGACTCGATCACTGAGTATTTAGTATTAGAAAAGTCCGTTTCAAGCTGTGCACTTGCAAAACCATGCAATGAACCATACAGGCATCTGCTGCCTTGCCTCAATTTGTACTGCATTGGGAAGCTCTGTAATGCAAAGTAATATTAAACAAATGTGTGTAATGTAGGCCTTAACCTTTAATTGGCAACTTGGAATGCTTTCAGCTCAGCTTCATTGGACTTTCAAGGATTCAGCCTATGAACTGAGCCAGTGGAACTTATCAGGTCCTCCTACAATGTTGCTTGGATGTTATTGTGCCGTGTATCCTCACAAGATAACTTCCATGCAAGTAGTCCAGTTTGCTGCGTATATAGACACATTTGTGAACTTACTAAATCACTTAAGTTGTCTGCTTTCATGATATAAAATCATGGAACCTAGGCATATACATTTTTGTCTCAAGCAGTTCTGCAATAATTAATATTAATTCTAGCATTAACGATTATAACAGCTGTATTACTGGACTTCATGATATACACCAAGGTTGTAAAGACTGCATCATAAGGTGTCATACCTGTTTGCTCTCTACAGTACATAATCACATTGTCAATAGAGGGCCAGGATTAATCCATGCTTCTTGTCTGTAGCAAATCTACATTACATTTTTTCACCACTGCCTCTTCTCTAGGTTGAAAGTCCTCGTATATTTTGTATAGCTCATAGGGAAAGCTATTCCAGGCACTTGACTATTTTGCTGACTTTTTATCACCTTCTCTGATTTTGTTATGGTCTTTTTGGGACCAAGTGATCATACTGCACCCAGTCTTTGATGTGCAGGTGCACAATGGATTTTCTAGTGGCATAAAGATATTTCCTGTTGTGATTGCTATCCCATCCTCAAAATTTGTAACATCTTGATTGCTTTTGGCTACTGCTATACCTTGAACTGACATTTTTGTAGTGCTATCTATTATTACCTGAAAATCTCATTCCTGATGATAATAGACAGCTCAGAACCCATCATTATATATGTAAAATTAGGGTTTTTCTCATTATGCATTGCTGCAAATGCTGTTACTTTATGCCCAATTGCTTGCTGTAGTGAAAGGCTTTTACAGTGTTTTACAGTCATGTCTTCTGCTATTTAGAATAATTTAGCATTAACAAACATATCACAAATAATTATCTTTTTCTAGATCATTTGTCACTCATGAATAGCACTGGTCTGAACACAGATCTTTGTAAAGCTCCACTGACAACACCATTCTCTACAAAAAGTTACCTGTTACCCTCTCTTCCCTGTCTTATGCCCTCGTTACATGTCCACATGAGGACATTTGCTCTTATCTCAGGACAAGTTAGGGCTTTTGTCACTGAGGACCTTGTAGAATGCCTTTCAGAAGTCATATGTGTGCTATAGCCACCAGATATCAAAGACGTCCACATATCAACATGGAAAGATGAACCCCTAAAAGAAAAATTATGTTGTGGAAACTTCCCCAAGTTCTTCATGGTTAAAGCAGTCACAAAGATTTAAGGGGCTTTTGTTACAACTTTTTGTTGTAACTTTTTGTTACAACATTTTGTTACAAATTGTAACTTTTTGTTACAATTTTTTCTTTGAAGCCTCTTGCTCTTTGATCTTTCCTTGACCTTAACAGATGCTCTAGAGGTCTCCTAGACCCTGAGATGTAGCAACATGATATATAATTAGTGTTTCTGCTTTTCAGCAAGTTGAAGAACAATTAATTTTTTGGGAGTCCCTTACTGAATTTCAGCATTCTCACTGTAATGTTCCTTTGGAGTTTGTTTTGGTTTGTTTTGCTTTAGTTCTAGAAAGATTTATGGTTTTTTGAAGAACACTTTCTTCACTTTCTCATTCCTAAGAAAGCTTCCTTACACTTCTCTTAAGCTAGGCCTGTTATCTTTCGGTCTTTCTCAATCATTTATTGATAAGTAGTATGCACTTGCTCTGATCACCCAGCACAGACTTTTTGAACAGCCTCAATGCTGTCCAAAAAAAACAAATAAATTTTTTTTTTGTACTCTAACTATTCATTTTAGCTACTTTTTAACAAGACCCCTTCATTTTTGTGTAGTTTGGCTTTTTTAAAATTCATCACTACAGTACTATGCCTCTTGGCTCTTGCAGGAGGAATAGGGATAAATATTGGACTTACCTAGAGTACTGTCACTGTTCCCCACAGCTCTGTGACAATCACTAAGTCTGTGATCAAGTCTGGACAATCACCAAGTCTGGATCAGGACTTCTTCTCATTTCCCTGTCCACTGCTCCCATAAACCAGAAACTGGCAGTGTCCAAAAGTTCAGCCTATACCCCATACCCCACAGTAAAGTTTAACAGGTATATGAAGGCATTTTTAGTCTTCTTTTATTGTTCATTCCTGCCTTCCTTGATCTCCTTCAATGTGCCAGGGATACCTGACACCATCTTCATCAGGCAGTCCAGAAGGCAGCCTTATTGCTGTATTATTCCTACACAGGACTGAAGTTTGATTCATAGGGTTCTATTACTTGTTGACCAGGTTTGCTTGATTCTTAATCTGATTTGACTCAAAGCTTCTTTTAGGCTATAATACCATCCCTTCATCTATAGATCCCATTTTTCTCCTTCCAGTTTGATTTTTAAAATTTATATTACATTGTCCATCTGCTTCTCCTCCCACCAAATTTTCAATATATCTTGTATGTCTTCATATTCATTTAAATCTACATTTTCCTACCTCCCTAGACTTCTAGTATAAAGGTAGATATATGCATGAAATTATTTTTAGTTTTCTTCTATCTGTGTCATTATGCATCTGTTTGAAACCTGGCAATTTCTAGTTTTGTCCTTTGCTTCACCTGAGAATGAAAAGTTCTTGTAATGTCAGGATGTGTCCTCCAACCCCTCATGTTCCTTGGAAACCTCATGTGAGTACCTTCCTATGCAGCGTTGGCAGCTGGGACTCCCCTGGGTAGGCTGCCTCCCTTCCACAGGTCTCTCTAGTCTTGATGGTTTTGAACCATTTTCTCAACAGCATTATGTCTTCACATCTGCCTGGCCCATCATACATTACCTGGAGTGTTCTGGCAAAAGCTTCCAAGGAGACCCTGCTATTTTGTCTGCAAAACCTCTCCCCCTGTATCACTGGCCCATACAGGGGTGGTAGCTCCTTCCTAGCATTTGCAGAAGCCTACAAAAATAATTGTGAGACCTTCTGCTTCTCAGCCTGAAAACAAACCAGCAAACAATATTTGCTGGAACAACAAACCTATACGTTTCATAAGCAATAACCACACACAACTGCCCACTATAGTCTCATATTCAGGCAGTTTCTTGTAATCCCACCCTTCTCACAAAGCTCCTCAAAACCACACTTCTTTCCTCTTCAGGATAGGGTTTTGAGATGCAAACAGGCACAGAGACCATAGTAGCAATTACAGACAAATAATTAATAGAAAATGAAAATGGAGGAGTAACAGTGACAGTCAGTCATTGTGGTCTCCCAGTTGGCCACAAGTCTGTGAGATGGCAGACTCCCTCCTGGACTGCAGAAACCACTGTTACACCATACAGACACAATTATGAATGCAGCTTTTTAAAGAAATGGAAAGGTAGAAGCATGACCTAGCTTGCACTACATTCCTTTTCAGTTGTCTTTTGAGAACTGACCAACATAAGCAGGCAGAGATTTAAAACTGGTACTATGCTGTCTCTCCTGATGCTCTTGGAGGATATACTGGGCCTTCACCCTGCAGCTGGTTTCATGTGTCCTGCTGAGCTGCTCAAACTGGCACAGCTTCAAGACTTGTGTAAATCATGGTGGAGACAAATTTTCCACCCCTTTCCTTCTTTTCCTCCTCTCCTGAGGCAATGAGTATAATTGTATTCCCTTTTCAGTTATTTTCTCTGACTGAAAGGGGAAAAGATGTCACATTGGGAAATACCAAATCTGGAAAGAATGAGAAAAAAAGGGACAAGGAGCAGAGAATTATCCTCTTCTGGCCAAAAACTTTCTTTAGGGGGTAGAATGGTGGTATTGAAAAGGGTTTTGAACTGCTCTGACTTAGGAAATTTTTCTTTGGTTTTACAGTTGGCTCCTTGTTGGCAGAAAGACCTCAACTGTGGCAGTAAAAATTCTACATCTGTGAGTTTTCAGAGACTAGCAGGAGTCTCTCTTTCATCTCAACAGGAGTGTCTCTTCTTTGATTTTACTGTCTGTATTATTGTGTAGTTTCTCCCTTCTTTATCATCTGCTGCTGTCTGTAACAGGAAGACAGGGATACAGCACATCATTAAGAACAAGTAAACACCATTAAAACAATTCCACCTCATTGTCACTGCATTGTTTTGAATTGAATTATTGACCCTTGAATAATACCAGGGTTAGGGAGAAGGAGGCAGGAGCTAGCTTTGAACCCCTCTGGGTAAACAGCCCGCTTACAGCATCAAAAGAAATGGGTTTACTCTAACTGCATATTGTAGGTGGGAAAATGTTAAGAGCTTTTCTCAACTGTAGCTCATGCTCAGGTGCCTCTATTTTTGTCCCCTCTACAGCAAACAAACCTGAACTGAATCACAGAGCAGTCTATGTTGAAAGGGATCTTAAAAGATCATCTAGTTCCAACCCCTTGCAATGGGCACGGACATCTGTCACTAGATTGGTTTGCTCAATGCCTCATCCAACCTGGCCTTCAACACTTCCAGGGATGGGACATCCACAACATGAGACATCCACAGTTTTGCTGAGATGGGGTGGTATGAAATTCATTTTTAGATGCAAAAGCCCAAGTCTACTTATTGGGTATAGAGCTTAAAATAAGACCTACCCCCTTTTCACCAGTATCCTGCATGTAATCGTCAGCAGAGGGGAAAACAAATGGAGCTGTTGGTCATTTGAAAAAGGAGTATTAATATTTCCCTTTATATTAAAGGAGTAATAAGAGGCAATAACAGGCCATGTCAAGGGTCAGAATGGACTAGGGTTGAAATCTGGTTCCCACCCCAGCACCAGCACAGAGCTCTAACTCAGGAGAGATGCCACTGAGTAGCCAAGTTTCCTCAAGCACTGTGAAGGAGCATACCACTAAAGCACTAAGTATCTTGTTTAAGCAACAGACCCCACAGCATCTGTAGGAACACAGTGGGGCTGGAAACTTTTGTTCCTTGTCCTGTGGCAGATAAAGGATCTTATAAAAAATCAGAGCACAGCAGATCTGTGATTTTCTCAGACCATGAAATGGATTCCTCAAAAAGGAACAGTGAGATGGAGGACTCAGCAGTGCTGGGAAGACTGCATGAGTGGGAGGGGAAAATTAGTTTATTCAGGTAGATCTGGTGGGTTTAGGGGTAAAGGAAAATATTTCCTCCAACCTTTGATCAAAGAGAAGATTCTGCAGTGTTCGAGTGAAATATTCTCCAGAATGGAGTGTGCTGTCTCCTGGGTGAGAGAGAATATGGGGTCTCTGTGAGACACTGCTACCTCCTTGTACTAGGAAAGGCACTGCAGGAAAGACTCTGAAGAAGCTAGTCCTTTATTCAAAAGGAAAAAAAAACCGTCAGGGAATTGTAAATTTACAGGCAATGTACCCCCTTCTGAGACTTCCAAAGACCAAAACTGGCATATGAGGTCTATTCATACAGCTCATCTGTCCTTGATCTCAGGCTATAACTGCACTTGTTTAAATATCCATTCTTCTCCCTCTCCTTTTGAACCTGTGTATTTTCAGTAGACGTTTTCTTTCTTGTGTCAAGAAGCACCATGACTTTTTTTTTAAATCTGTCTTTGGCATTTTCTGACACAGACAAGATGGGGTCTCAGTTTCTTGAGAGATGATGTGTTCCTGCTGCTTATTCCCTACTTAATCCTCCAAGTGTGACATCAGTCATCTCCACACAACTTACCGAGACTTCTTAGGCACAGGATTATCAGTGCTACAGACTCCAGTGGGGAATGCACAGCGGGAGCAGATGCATGCTAGAGAAAGAGAGAGGAGCCTGTTTTCATGCAAACATGACTCATAATAAAGTGTTTTTTGAAAGAGACAAAGTGGAAGCAGCAAATATGCAAAATATAGAAAATGTAACTGATTTCCTAAAAAAGAAAAAAAAAATTGTCAGTGATCCTGGCAATTAGAGTTCCATTAATTTAAATTTTGTCCTTAGGGTGAAAATGAAACAAATATGAGAGACAGGAGGAGGAAAGAGAATCACTAAACAGCTGGAGATAAAATTTTAGTAATAAACATGACAATGGGTCCTCAGCCCAGTTGGATCCTTCAGGCACCAATAAAGTACAAATAATAAAATAATAAATCTTCACAAAAAGATATAAAAGATTTTAAAAGAATTAAAGTAATAGTGCCTAGTGGAAATTCAGTTGGTATACTGCATCTTGGTTTTCCATAAAGTATTTGATATTGCATCTCCCATGAATGTACTAGAATAATTAATTCAGATTGGCTTCAGTAGGAGTACTGCCACAGGGTCTACAAATTGGCGGAAAGAACATTAGCAAATGGTAATGATAAATGGCAGTGTTTTAATTTGGGGGAGGTAGCTACTGGGGTGCCACAGGGATTGGTGTTATGTCCTATCTCATTTATCACCCTCATTAATTGGTCTGCAAGAAAAATAAACAGCACATTAATGAAATTCACATTCAATGCTGAATTGGGGGGGAGTTTAAAATCTTAGTAGGGATGCATAAAAAGGAAAACAAAAAGCCTTCAGAGAAAAACGAAGAATTTTGGTTTTTTACTTTTTTTAAAAGAAGTAAAAGAAAAAAAAATACTACTAATGTAACTACTTGGAATATTTTGGGGAAAAATATTGAGAAACAATTGCTGTTCTAGGTCATAAGGCCAGAAGATGCTATATTGCCCATTTAGTTTCATCCAGGCCAAAAAAATTGATTCTTCCAAGAAGCCAGGTATTTTAAGTGGTATGAGAACATATCTCTCGGAAATGCATCTAGTCTTAATTACAGATCTCAGGTGATGAATGGTAACTGTTAACAGTTTGAAAGAAAACCTGAAAAAAGGCAAATTGACCCAGCAGAATTGGTTTATTGACTGTAACTATAGCATTGTGCAATCAGTCATTAGACAAAGTATTATATTACCAATGTTGTGCCAACTCTCTGTTTCTGGTGGTTTCAGCACTGTGAAGACAGAAGACTCTGAACTCAACTTTAAATATCTCCTGTGCTGCTTCTGAGACATCAGAATACAATTGTACCTCAGGTTTCATATTTCTTCTTCTATCTCCTCCTTTATGCATGTTCACACCTCAGGCTCTTTTCCTATTTTTGCTTTGTCATTCACTCATTCTTCTCTTTGTCTTTTGCCAATGACATCTGCTTGTGATTCTCTGTTTCTGATATGATCCCCAATTAGAGACAGAGCATTCACTTCTTGGACAGACTGATTACTTGGTACATCGCAATGCTTGCAGAAGTCAAGACATCTGTTTTTCATTCAGCCCCAATAGAGAACTGCTTGCTAAATAGTGGTAGAAGTATTGTAATGCATTTTTGTATGTTCTCTTTGATAGGTCTTCTCATAATGCCAAACAATTTTGATGTCAAACTGGACATATGCTCAAGTTTTCAGGAATGTTTTGACCAAAGTATGAGTCACAATTTTACTTCTTATTAGATTTCATAGGAAATAAGTACATCAGAAAGAACTTCATAACGTGGAGTACAGCTTTAAAAAAAGTCAAAACAATTTTTGTTTTCTGTGCAGAAACTTTACATACTTGACTGTTTGGGTCTCTGATAGTGCTGTCACATAAAGTTTGAACAAAGCAGAGAAGCAACAACTAATCCATATTCAGAATTAGGTTTTCAGTACCCTCCCAGAAATAGACATTGAGGGGTATTGTACCAGTTTTTAGGGGGAGCCATAGTATAACATATCCAGAGGAACTTTCCACAAGTTTGACAGGTCTCCAGAACAGAAATCTGCTTTCCCTTGGCTCTTGGAAATGATGGAAAGAAAGGCAGTGGTACAGGTGGGCAATCTAGTTTATGACTCTCTGCAGCAGAGCAGATGAACGAAGTACCTTCTATACACAGCTGCAAATGCAGCTGGCATCTCCTGAGCTGTTCTGAGCACCATGTCACTGGAAAGATACTGAAAAGCTGGAAGGAGTTCAGAGAGGAGGCACAAATATTATTAGGTAGCAGGAACACTTGATTGAAATGGAAAGATTAAAAGAGCAAACTATGTACATCTTGGCAAAGCAACAACTAAGAGAAGATATGATAATCACCTCCAAATAAATTCAGGGAAAATCCCAAGAGGAAGATAGTTTGTGCAAGCTTAGTACAATGGGGCATTGCATAATAGGATGAACTTTAGAGAAGGAAAACTTGTGAAGTTTGAATGTTAAGAAAAACTTTTTCCTTTCCAGTAAGACGTGGAAGAAGATCCCTGGGGAAGCATTGCTCCAGGATTGCTTAAACTTTACTGGTTTCAATACAAGAAAACAGGCAAGGAACCATTCCACATTGACCAAAAGAGGGAACGGACTCCTGAGGTCAGATGGCTTCTCTCTAAAGCCAGAGACCATGGGCTGCTCTGAATTCTCCCTAAATAGTCTGCTGCTGTTTTTTCGAGAGAGGCATTATCTTGTCTTTAAAGCTGTTGTGTGTGTCATTCACTGAGATCACCAGTTCTGTATGCACCAGCCTGCTAATTGTTTCAGGGGGAGGCTGTATTGTACGAGAAATGCTGTCTCCAGGACGTATTTGGCAGGTTTTCTTTATTAAAGAAATAGATGGACTTACAGTAAGGAACAAAGGAAACAGACATGGCATTGCTCAGAGTGTTACAGTAAAACTATCGAATTACTTGCCAAAGGAGGACCTTGAGTGAAATATTACAGCAGGGAATTTTGAAAAGCATCTGCTGGTGCCGCAGTCATTATCAGTCCTGAATTAGTAGCCATGCAGAGTACACTGCCGCTTACCAAAGATGCTGACTTGCCAGCAGGGTCCAGGAGGGATGTTTTTCATTTATGCAGAATACTTCAGACCCAGCTGCATACAGGATTGTAAGGTTTCACACATCATGTCAGGTGCTGACCTCTGCAGAAGGAGAAGAACTCAAAGAGTGGGAAATATTTTTTTCAATAAAATAATCTAAGATGCATTAAATAAAACATTAGTCACTTGGTCATATGTCCTTTTCCTTAGATGCAATGAAAGTAACAGGAAACACCCTAAGCTGCTCTGCAGTAACTCCCAATAACTTCACCCCATGATACATGTGAGAGAATTCACTTAGGAGTGGTCTTACAGGGGAATGGATGTCTCCGTAGCCAACTGTGCTAGAACCTGGCCCAGCTGAGCTGGACAGCCTGAGCAGCCTGGTTTCCCTCTGTGCCAGAGCTCTCTCAGATTACCTCACATTTACACAGGGATGAGTGCAGACATAACCACTTGCCTATCTGTCCCTTATTCAAGTGTCCATAACCCAACTAAACGCCGTTTGCTCCTCTAGGAGGCAGATATTTCCATTATCATTTTATTCCTTTATTCACCTGAATATTGACTCCCTATTTGTATTCACTCACCTTCCCTGGGCCTGTAGAATGGCTGTAGTGTTAGCAATTATTTATGGGAGAGCTGCTGATGCATGTGACAAGAAATAGTGCTAATGGTGATGTCTGTTAGCCTGCAAAACAGCTCCCCCAAGTAAACTGGTGGAAGTCTCATCACTTGGATGTTTTAAAACCAGCCTGGACAAAGCACTGTAAAATATACTGCAGGGAACAATCCTGGAGTGGCACCAAGATTAAGTAATGGATTGCTCTCTCATTCAGCCTAGCAAAAAAGCCACGTGAGAGTATTCAGGGTACTCCAGAGATGTGCTGGTTTGGCTTGCCCTTTCGGGGGTCTCTGCTGGCAGTGCTCCTGTGCAAACATTAGGTTAGATTTGTCTTTGGGGAGAGAGGGAGGGAGAGGGAAGAGAGAAAGATCACGTGTGAGACCATGGTGTGTTGTGCTGACTGCCTTGTCTTTAGGACATCCCCTTTCACCGCCCCTGTGCTAACTATCACTCTCATGTTCCATCAACCTTTCTTGAACAAGGTGAGTTTCATTCCCATTTCCTCTTGTGCATAGGAGTCACTCGTATGAGTTGGTTCTCTCATTCAGCTGCAGTGTTTATCACCAGGGTTTGGGTAGCTGCAGTGCCTGTTGCAGGGGATGGAGTGTGTGGGTTGGTCTCTGGGTCATATTCTTAAATATTTGTTTAACCCTAAACATATTCTTAAATGTTTGTTTAACCCTAAACAAGACCTGAACCACATTCAGGAGAGACCTAGAAATAGAAGCATGCTGATCTGAACATCCCAAGGATATTCAACATTCTCAAGAGCTATTGTGATTAGCCTGGAGGAGAAGGTGAAAATGAAGGAAGTGGTCTCCTCCACATATTGGCTGTCTGAGAAGTAAAAAGTGTAATTATTGATAACTTCCGACAGATGGCTCCTGAAGTACAAAGATGAAATCACCACTGTTGCTCCACTCTGCACACCAATGCTGTATACAGATACCAAACTGGTCTGATTATCAGTGATTTTATCATACCATAAGCCAGTAGTATGCCAAACAGCAGAGCAATAACCTTAATTCAACTCACAGGGCTAACAAACCACATGTAGACACTGATAACCAGCATATATGGCAAGTAGGGTGTTACAAGACACAACTCTGAGAACAGCTCTGTGAACAAATAAAACAACGTTGAAACCAGAAATTACTAAACTAATATAGTGAATGTTTATAGCAAATTCATTTTAACATGCTCTGGCCATATCTGCTGTTGTGTCAACCCTTCATGCCCCACATTGGAATAGGACTGCTGTGGTTTAACCCTAGCCAGTAACTAAGCACCATGCAGCCACTCCCCAAGGGAATGGGGAGGAAAACAAAAAAAAAAAAATCCATCATGGGTTAAGTTAAGACAGTTTAATAGGATAACAAAGGAATAGCAACAACAACAACAATAATAATAAAAAAAAGTTATGCACAAATGAAATTGCTCACCACATGTGGGAAAAATAATCAGTGATGCCCAGCCAAACAGCTATTCCATCTCCCAGCCAGCTTCCTCAGTTATATCCAGAGCATGCCACTATAAAGCAGGGAATATCTCTTTGGCCAGTCTGGATTGGCTGTCCTGGCTGTGCCAGTACATAAATACTACATGGAGACCAACCCACACAAGCTCTTGTGCACCTGGGAGGGTGTGAGGAGCTGAAACGTCCTTGACTTGGTGCAGACTCTACAACTACCTAGCAACAACTATAACCATCAGTGTGTTGTATTATTCTTATACTAAATCTAAAACTCGACACTATACCAGCTACTTAAAACTAACTCTGTCTTAGCTGAAACCAGGACACAATGTAAATGTGGTGAAAACGCTGCAAGAATGCCCCAGAGGGGCTGTGCAATCTGGGAGATGTTCAAAGCTTGGGTAGTAAAGGTGCTGAGCAACCTCACCTAATTTGGTACTTGGCCCCACTTGGAGCTTGGAATTGGAGAAGGTGACCCAGAAGTTTCCTTTCTGATCTAAATTAATCTGGTTTTTAATGATTTTGCATTTTAAGATGTACCTGTCTATTCTGGCATTCAGGTAAAAGCTCAAACAGTTCTGAAAATACAGGTCAAGCTCAGCAGCTAGTGTCACTTGGGGAATCCTGACTAACAGTCTCTTCTTGCCTGTTTTTCATGTGTTGCACCACATAGAAAGTTCAGTGCCACTGTGCTCCCCAAGTACTTGGAAGAGAGGAATTAAATACAAATGTTTTCTGTAGAAGTTAAGTTCTAGGTAGAAATCCCACAGGCATACAGTCCTTATAAAAGTTAAACCAAACTCTATTATTTTATATTTGTCTTGCTGAATTTCTGCCTAAATGGCTCTTCTTGATTCCACTGCCTCCCAGAAGACAGAAACCAAAGTTGGCAAACACCTGCCAGGCCAGCAGCTCCAGAGCTGTCATTTGCATTTTCTCAGTGGGAAATTGGAACTTGTTGTCAAACTTCAAATTTCTCATGACAAAATTTCAGTTATCCAAAAGCTGGTTGTAGGCAGGACATTCGTTAGCTAGTTCCTAAAGAACATACCCTTTTTATTTTTTTGCTTCTCACCCACTTAGCCCTAAAATTACAGCTCTTGTCATAAACTTACTAGCCCATGTAACATAATAGATCTCCCATAACAGTCAGGGCATCTAGGTTTTCCCTTAATAATAATATTCTTTAATAATAATGGTTAAAGTGTGAAATTAAAAGCGTGTGGAAGCTACTGCTTACTCATTTCAGCTGTGGACAGAGCTTGCTCTGTGACTTAAGGAAAGCTATTTAAAATTATCATTTGCAAAGGAGCATCAATATCTTCTCTTGGAAGGTCTGAGTCAGGTGCAGTTTGCAGTCCTGGTTGCTTCTGCCCTTCTCCACCTTGATGGCAAGGCATCACTCAGCTAGGAAAGATAACATAGATAGGAAGGTATAGTCAGCTGATGAGAATTTATTTTGCTGATATTAGTGCTGCCACCCACTGGTTTGTTGCCTGAGGGCCTCACCCTTTACTCTGTGGGATCACTCGAATCCTGCTGGGAAAAAAATGCTTCTTCTCTCTTAGACTTCATGAAACCCAGCTGCTGTTTCCCTGTATTATGGATTCTGCTGCCCCATGCCTGATGTTGGTATAACTGGCAATCACTTCTCTGCCTGTGGGAATTTTTCTGAGGCCATGACCTCCCTCATGCTGTCAGGCTCCAGCAGAAGCTGTATTAATGACAGTCTTCCCCTTGCTATGAGATAGCTTGTGCCGGCCAAATCTGACTCATTTTCCAGGAATCCACCTCAGTGATCACCTCAAGAAAGCTGGCAATACTCAGCCATGATCTTTGGAGAAGGTCCTGAAAACTCAACCTTGCTTCTCATCTTTCTTGAGTGAAGCATGGAAACATTCCCCAAGTCAAAGGGAGGTTGCGGAGGTAGGAGTTGGATGTGCTCCTCTTCCAAAGCCATTCTGCAGAAACTTTGTGGTGTTTGTACTCCCCTCCCCAAATCTGCTTCCCACAGGAGCAACAAATTAGCCACAGGATGGGATCGGGTACTGGCACAGCTTGCTTAGACCCACAGCCAGAAGAAAAGTCTTTACCTGGAAGATGGGTATAGCTGGCTAAATCATGGAGTTGTCTGATACTGCAGAGGCAAAACTGAGACTCTAATTGAAATGCATTTGATGGCTGGAGTTCAGCCCCTATTAGGCAAGAATCCACATTGTAAAGTGAACTAGCTTTGCACCTGTTCTGTCCCAGCTGGCATCTCCTGCCTGAGAAAGGCCCACTGCTGTGGCAAAAAGTATTAGAATAATAATAATAAATCCTATTCATGGAATGCTTTGATCAAAGAGCTTTCTCATTTCCTTTCTTTACCTTGTTTTATTTGCTTTCTCTATTTTTCCCTGTCCCCTCCTTTGTCTGATTATTCTAGACAACTGTGCCTGATGGCCTCGGAGAGTTGATTGCAGTCGTAAAATTCGCGAGGCTGGCGGGTAGGAGCATACGTCTTGCATACGCTGGTGTTGGCTCACAGCAAAGGGAGCTTCTAAGCTGATTAAGTACAGCATAGCTTTGGTCTGTGTGCCCTCAGTCCCCTGACTTTGTTTCCTCTCCTGGAGTCACTTCATGATATTGACCTGCCCCTGACAGTCTTCCCTCCCCACTTCCACCATCCTGCTCCCACCCCTCCATCAGCCCCTGTGTGGGACTTGAAAGGTCCACGCTCAAGACCCTGCTAGACCATACATTTTTTGTGTGCCATTGTTTGGGATTTTATTCATCCACTGCCATCTGTGTGTCAACTTGCCATCTGTACAGTGGGGGAATAATTCTGCTTGCCCAGTCTTTCTGCAAGCACCTCTTAGGACAAGGTACTACCTTCAGCTTGAGCTCTGCTTGCCCAACTCAGCCCAGAAATGGCTCATGCCCCACACCTTGCAGCAGGTTCTCATCTCCCTGTGCCCCTCCATGGAGATGTGCCCCAAGTTGCTGGACATCATGTTGACACAAACAACCCCAGCTCCTGGTGGGCTTTATGATACATGCAAAGTATGTGGTGTACAGCACGGGACGACTTTTTTTCCTTAGTGCAGAAGTCTTCCCTGCCCTGTCTCAAAACTGTTCATCTCACCCTCCCTCAGAAGCTTGCTCTGTGATCAAGGGAGCTTTATGTCACATTTCACTGATGCCCAGTTGAGGCACCCAGTCTGGGATCACTGAAGAGAAAAACCTCCATTTGTTCTAAAGGCATCCCTCCAAATCTCATCACAAGCAGTCAGACAAGCTTGGCAGAAAGAGCCCTTCCTTTTGTGCTATGAACAGAAGAAATAATATACAATCTAAGCTCCTAACCATGCTTAAATCTGTTTATTCTGATGTTTCTCTCAACACATCTCGTCTACGGAAGATCTGTTAGAATATTTTTCTCTCTGTGACTGTCTTCCTGCCTGTCAGTTTTTAATTATATCAGAATTAGGTGATTGCTGCTGTAGATTAGATTTACCTGAAGAACATCCACTGTGATGACTATTTTCATACCTTATCATAAGCCTTTTGGCTTAGTAAAACATTAAAGTCTTGAAATCCAGTACTCCAAAGGCAGGATATTCAAAAAAATAATGATGTATCTGCAACAGCAGCTCACCTGCACCCAGGCACCTTCTATATTTGAAGGTAATGTATTAACAAAAGCTATAAGATGATATTTTACATATAAAAAAATGAATTTGCAATAGAAAACAATGTGCTCAAACTACTCTGGTTAATACTGTGGGGTGAACTTGTTTTTTGTCCGATACTTGAGCGATTCCATATTGCAACCTGAAGACCAGGTAATTGACACAAACAAAAAGAACAGCCCCTGGTTTGTCTGAGAAACTTACAAAGTCTGTGTCAGATGTAGAACAAGCCCCAAAAAGCAGCAACATTCATACAGACAAAGAGCTGGACATGAGCGTGTTAGGGGCCCACAGAGCTAAAGCCGTTTTGGTGTGTTACTGTAAAGGAATTGTGACTCACGCACGGAGAAGACGGCCTCCACTGCACGAGCAGTAAGCTAGGAGGCTTGAAGTGGATGTTCTGGATGTGAAAGCCCTTGCCTCTCCCTGAGGCAGGCAGTCCCATGCTCCTTGCTCAACCTTTGAGGCACCTGGGTGCCCTACGCTGCAGCAAATCCTTGGCTGCTGGCACACAAGCAGCTTCCAGGTCAGCTCTGCCCCACACCAACAGGAGCTCAGAAAAAACTAGAGTCCAGCCTGGAGCAGCTAATGGGTGATACCTGAGTATCTGCAGGAGTTCAGAATCCAGAGGGTTGTTTGGTGTCTTGTTTTTTTTGTTATTTTTTTTTTAATTTAAAAAAAAAAACCCCACCACATAATAGCATACTGTTTATTATTTATATACTAAAATCAAAAGTTGTGGCATGGTTGATGGACCACTGTGAGCATTGCTGACAGAAAACCACTGAACTGTGTTTTACCACCTGTTTGTTAGAAAGGCGACACAGAACTGGACAGGAAGGAGAGGAGTCACAAAATGTGATTCAAAGACTGGGGGTGGAGAAAGAACAAAATAGTCTGCTGCCTTTCAGGGAAAGACTTAAGGAGTTCAATCTGGTTTAGTTAATCAAAAATAAGATTGAGAAGCAGTGTGGCTACAGGGTATAATTACCCACATGGGGAGAAAACACTGGCTACAAAAGGGATCTTTAATCTAGCAGAGAGAGACATAACAAGAACTAATTACCAGAAGGTGAAGCCCGGCAAATCCAATGTAGTAATGGGACACAACTTCTTAGGAGCACAGATGATTAATCACTGGAACAAAATACCCAGGGAAACAGTGGGTTCTCCATCTCTGTAGTCAGGTTGAATGCCTGTCTGTAAGACCTGCTTTCAACATGAGATGCCAGGCTCCATAAGGACAGACCCAGTGAAAGCCTATGGCCTGTTTTGCTCCAGACCAGTTTTGAGCTCTTCTTTCATCTCACATCCACTTTCCCTAAGCAAGTCTTCTACACAAAGATCGCCAACCCCACAGCAATAACACCACTTTCTCACTTTAACTTTGCCAGTTTTTTCTGCTGCTTCCACCACGGACAGTGCTGGTAAGAGGGCTTCGATGTTCAACCTTTTGTTGGTTCTGATCTACTTGACCCTGTCATCTGCCCTTATTTTCCTACACCATACTATGACACCTGCCCATTTTGGTCCTTATAGCTGTGGTGGTTTAGCCCTGGCTGAAGGCCAGGTGCCCACCAAAACCAGTCTTTTACTCCCCTTTCCAGGTGGACAGGGGAGAAAAGATATATTAAGAGGCTTAGGAGTCAAGATAAGGACAAGGAGAGATCATTTTATCAGCGACGATATGGGCAAAACAGACTCAACACAGTGAAGGAAAGAACTATTCTAATTTATTACACTACACTAGAAAGAACAGTGAAGAACCGGAGTCAGGAGTGCAATCAAATCTTAAAACAAATGCAACCAGATCTTAAAAACACGTTCCCCCCACCACTCCCTTCTTAGCAGACTTTAATCAGAATCTTGCTCCCTTCTTCACCCTGCTCGCAGTACAGGGGGGGCAGGGACTGGGGAAAATGGGGTTCTCAGTAGCACCTTCCCCCCACCCCTCCATTCTAAGCAGAATTCCCTTTAGCCATGATTTTACTCC